>JARQOD010006094.1:0-44636 GCA_033576555.1 Oophaga sylvatica | reverse complement strand
TTCCTCCTCCATTGACTCCTCTCATCCTCCTCACAAAGTCCTTCAAATACATATAAATTTACAAAATTTAAAACTCAAAATTTAAAAACTTTGTATCATAATTCTGTAACATCAGTTTATGGAAACACAATAGCATTACAAAAGGATAGACAAAAAATGTACATTATGTGCTTTGTAAATACATTAAAAGTTTGTAATGGTTATGAAAATATAGACAGCGACTCTGGAGGTTCAATTGTTGATACAGCATGGTACTTTGAAAGTCCTCCAGCCCTTTGTGAGGAACCACGTTGCGCTGACTGTCCAGAAGGTGATGGAATTTGTGACTCCTCATCCTCCTCACAAAGTCCTTCAAATACATATAAATTTACAAAATTTAAAACTCAAAATTTAAAAACTTTGTATCATAATTCTGTAACATCAGTTTATGGAAACACAATAGCATTACAAAAGGATAGACAAAAAATGTACATTATGTGCTTTGTAATACATTAAAAGTTTGTAATGGTTATGAAAATATAGACAGCGACTCTGGAGGTTCAATTGTTGATACAGCATGGTACTTTGAAAGTCCTCCAGCCCTTTGTGAGGAACCACGTTGCGCTGACTGTCCAGAAGGTGATGGAATTTGTGACTCCTCATCCTCCACCTCTTCCAAAACCTCATGCCTTAGTGCTTGCATGTTTTTTGAAGCAGGCAGATAAGGGGGACAGTCAGGCTGACTAGTGCATCATCTGCACTCGCCATCCGCGTTGACTCATCAAACGCACGCAAAACGTGGCAGATATCCTTCATAGAGTTATTCGCCACTCATTACACTGGCAGTGGCTGCCCATTCATTATAGGATCCAATTCTAATTACTGGTTCTCACCAACATAGCTCTCCACAGCGCAGCACCCCCCTACATCTCCTCCTTATTTATATTTATCGGCCTAACCGACTGCTGCACTCTGCAAACGACCTTCGACTAACCTCTGCACTAATCCGTACCTCCCACTCCCAACTCCAAGACTTCACCCGCGCTGCGCCAATCCTCTGGAATGCTCTACCCCAAGAAATTAGGACTATCCGCAATTTGGATGGTTTCAGGCGCTCCCTCAAAACACATTTGTTCACAGTGGCCTATCACATTCACTAATCAAAGTCATTCTATGTGTAATTCTGTGTGTGTAGCCCATTCACTATCTCCATGCATCCCTCACTTCCTTAAAATGGCTGGACCATCATTGTAAAAACACCATTGTATATAAACACCTGTACTTTGTATCTCCCACACCTCATTGTAGATTGTAAGCTTTCACCAGCAGGGGCGGCTGATTTTGCTTTAATTATTGTATTGTTAACGTTGTTACTTATGACTCGTGTTTTGAAACTGTTAAACTGTAAAGCACTGCGGAATATTATGGCGCTATATAAATAAATAATATTATTATTCTTATTATAGAGGCCCACTCAGTAGTGGTGAAGTGTGAACGCCGCAAATTGCGAGTTGACTGCGCCTGATGCAGCTGATACTCCATTACTGTTGGCTGCTGCTCACACAACCGCTCCAACATATGTAACGAGGAATTCCACCTGGTGGGTACGTCACATATAATGCGATGTTCATGAAGGTGAAATCTGCGTTGCAGAGCTGCAATCAGCGATCTGGCCATGCTGGAACGTCGCAAGTGAGCGCACTCTAGGCGGACCTTGTGCAGCAGTGCATCAAGATCCGGATAGTCCCTCAAAAAACTCTGCACGACCAAGTTGAGCACATATGACAGACATGGTATGTGAGTGAGGTTGCCAAGGCCCAGAGCTGACACCAGATTTCGGCCATTGTCACACACTACCAAGCCTGCCTGTAGATTCTCTTCCAAAAACCACACGTCGCTCTCCTGCTTTATGGCATTACAGAGCTCCTGCGCTGTGTGGCTAAGATTCCCCATGGAAATTAATTTCAGGATGGCCTGTTGACATTTGGACACGGCTGTGCTCATATCGGTCGCAACAGGTAAACGTTCACGGGTCCATGTGGAGGTAGACCGTGACGGCTCCTGCAGCGATGATTCTGAGGAACTGGAATAGGAGGAATCAATGTGTACAGACTTGATTCCTGCAATCCTTGGAGTTGGCAGAACACGTACAGCGCCACTCGCAAGATCAGTACCCGGCTGCACAACATTGACCCAATGGGCAGTGAGGGAAAGGTATTGTCCCTGGCCATGGGTGTTAGAACCCTCTTGTTAGGTTTTGTTTCAGTTTGCTGGTCACATGACCTTTTTTCCCTATTTAGTCTGGCTCCGCCCTTCTGGCTTTGCTTGACTTCATTGTATTATCTACTGTTAAGCTAGCCGGGTGCTTAGGTGCCTTAATCTGTGAGTTTTGCTTGATGTTAGGATCACAAAGTATTTATTTTTCTGTTTAATTATCCATGCTACAATTTATGTTAGGAGGTGTCCACCTTTTCTCCCAGTCCCTAGATCTTGTAGGGATTACTCCCTCGCAACTATAGGTCTTCGTTCACACTAGATGAGGACTTTAGCGGGTCTGGTCGCAGGATCAGGTTCCCCGTTACATCGTAGGGATTCAGCTTAGTTGTATTGTAGGGACAGAATTCCTCTTTCCTTACTGGTTGTAGCAGATCATAACAATGGGTACTGGTCCACGCATCGGTGGTCAGGTGGACCTTGCTACTGAGGGCTTTTAGTAGCGCATGTTTAATTTTTCCCTCAACATGCTTTTGCAGACCAGGGACGGCTTGCCTGCTGAAATGAAATCGGCTTGGCACATTGTATTGTGGGATTGACAATGATATTCAGTTACGGAAACTGTCTGTCTCCACCAGCCTGAATCACAGCATTTCAAGGGACAGGAGTTTTGCAATGCCAGCATTCAGAGCCTGTGCTCGTGCATGGTTTGCGGAGTATGGCCGTGTTTTATCCCATGCCTGTGCTACCGCTGGCTGTTTTGTGGCCTGGGAGTGTGAGGATGACAGGGAACTTGCTGCTGTGTGTGGAATAACAGTTTGTCTCTGGACAACAGTGGCCGAGGTTCTTCCATGGCGATCCTGTGAGGAAGCATAACCAGCTGTGTGTGAGCTCGATGAAGAGGCTTCAACACAACCTGAAGATGTAGGTGCTGCTGTAGGTTGGCCTACATCTCCAGTGTGTCTTTGTAACTCAACTACGTGCTTTGTCCGCACATGTTTCCACATATTTGTGGTATTGAGGTGACTGACACTTTTAGCTATTTTTAATTTTTGATTACACAGCTTGCATTTCACATAGCAAATATCATGTGCAAGTGTGTGAAAAAAGGACCACGCAGTGCAAGTCCTGGGAGCGCACGTTTTGACTTTTGGAAGACAACTGCTCCGAACAGGTGCCAAACTGGAGGCTACAGGCAACCGAGTCTGCAGCCTAACTCTCCCTCCTGTTTGTACCGTTGGGGCAATGTCTTCCTCTATCTTCCTTCTATCACTAACCATTTCTCTAGGCCTCTCCCAGCTTTCAACCAAAGTACTGGTTCTCAGCCACAAAGCTCTCCACAGTGCAGCACCCCTCCTACATCTCCTCCCTCATTTCTATCTATCGGCCTAACCGACTGCTGCGCTCTGCAAACGACTTTCGACTAACCTCTGCACTAATACGTACCTCCCACTCCCGACTCCAAGACTTCTCCTGCTCTACGCCAATCCTCTGGAATGCTGTACCCCAAGAAATTAGGACTATCCACAATTTGCATGGTTTCAGGCGCTCCCTCAAAACACATTTGTTCAGAGCGGCCTATCACATTCACTAATCAAAGTCATTCTATGTATTCTGTGTAAGTGTGTGTGTGTCTCTAGCCCATTCACTATCTCCATCCCTCAGTCCCTTAAGATGGCTGGAACATCATTGTAAATGCACCATTGTATATAAACACCTATACTTTGTATCTCCCCCATCTCATTGTACATTGTAAGCTGTCACGAGCAGGGGCGACTTATTTAGCTTAAATTATTGTATTGTTAACGTTGTTACTTATGACTTGTGTTCTGAAACTGCTAAACTGTAAAGCGCTGCGGAATATGATGGCGCTATATAAATAAATATTATTATTATTCCTCTGAGCTGCTCCCACCACCTTCCTGTTCTTCATGCCATGTTGGGTATTGGACCTCATCATCTCCACTACCCTCTTCCAACACCTGCTGTTGGGTGGTCTGGCCAGCACCATGCTCAACAGAAACTGGCACCTGGGTCTCATCATCATCATCAGATGCGTTCTGCGGTGTGCTGACCATCGGCACTGTCTCACCCGCCTCTTCAGATTCAGAGAGACACAGCTGTTGCGCATCACTGCATACTCCCTCTTCTTCACATTACAGAATGCTGCTTGGCTGGGCCCCTGTTTGCAAGCCAATAGATTCTGAGAACAGAAGCAGACACTCAGCTGGCTCCTGTACAGAACTCTCTGACTGCCTGGGCAATTTGCCAGGCGGTGAAGAGACAGATGGTTGCCCAACAGTGCTGTGGTCCTGAGAGGAGGTGGAAGCAATTGAAGTCGATGCATTGGCTGAGATCCAAACAACAACGGCTTCAATTTGTTCTTCCCGCAGCAGGGGGTACTCCGAGCTCCTACAAAAGTGCGCATAAAGGAACGCTCACGGCCCGGGGAAAACTGGTGGATGCTGTGTCACTGGGGGCCGCAGCAGCCACAGAATCCCCACGTCCTCTCCCTGAAGAAACTCCACGACCACGTGCCTTACTCCCTGCCTTCTTCATCTTGGTAGATTGATAAAGAAAGTCTGAAAAGTTATAAGGCCTAAGTGTGGTTATTCCGCAGAGACTGCAGTGAACACTGCACACAACTGTTCAGTAGGTGTGAAAGGCCCCTTTGTGTACTTCTATAGTGTTTGCAACCAATGTATTGTATACGGATGGAAGCGCGTCACACTAATAGATTTTATTTATTTGTAATAGAGTGGAGCAGCAACAATTAGAGAAAAATTTCAAGGATGTGCCAGTGACACAGACTACAACCAGCAGTGGTTGAAGAACTAACTGGAGCGTGATCTGCACTCCAAAAAGGAAAACCTCAGACTACAGTGAACACTGCACACAACTGTTCACTACCCAACGCGTCTCAGCAGGAAGGCAGTCTGTGCGTCAAAACAAAGGCGCAAGCATACATCCACGTACCCTGTTTATAAAGCTATATAAAAAAAATTATGTAGTAGTGACGCACACTTTATTGAGGTACAGTATTACATCGCCATTCACCATCTGTGGCTATGCAGTCTCATCTATATATACCTTATCTATCCGTTGTCATGCTTGCAAGTCGACAGTCAGGCATAAATAGCAATTTTCACTATGCACTATGCACTTTTTAAAGGTTATGTTTGTTAATAAACATGATTATTGCCACATATTATGAGTATTACATGATGGAAATTGTATAATTTTGTATAAACTGTTTAGTGACATTATTCAGCAAATGTAACATTTTAGTAATGTCACAGATAACTTGTAATGCTGATGATGTTTTGAAGTCAGACATTCATTGTCTATACAATAAAAATGGTGTACATACTGTTACTTATCCATCATTAATGGATTCAGATATGTACTTGTATGCTTTTATGTACAACCGTATAGCAGATTCCTTAACTAATTTATTTTGTGGTTTGCATTGCTGTTCAACATGTTAATGTATGTGTTTATGTTTGTCAATTCTTTATTTATCTAGATATTAGTTTAAATGAAATCATCATCTTATGGTAGTAAAGGTTATCTTTCTCTTGTTTGAAGTATAGACATTTAAAATTGACAGGTAACAAGGAAATTACTTGATCTAGTATTTAAACATCCTCCTTGACCCTGGGCTCCAACACCGCCAGTTGTTGCTCGGAAGTGCTGTTAGCACAGTCAACACTTGCTCCTGTGTTACTGGGGTTCAGTAACGTCAGCTGGTCCTCGGTTGTGCCATTGGCTCTTTTCCTTCTGCTGCCCCTCCGGGTTCCAGTACCGTCAGCTGGTTCTCCGCAGTGCCTTTGGCCTAGGTGCCTCCATCTTGGTATCCGAGTTCCAGCAACGTCTGCTGGTCCTTGGTAGTGCTTTGGAGCACAGGTACCTCCTGCTTAGTAACCGTGTCCCAGTAACGTCAGCTGGTCCTCGGTTGTGCCATTGGCTCTTTTCCTTCTGCTGCCCCTCCGGGTTCCAGTACCGTCAGCTGGTTCTCCGCAGTGCCTTTGGCCTAGGTGCCTCCATCTTGGTATCCGAGTTCCAGCAACGTCTGCTGGTCCTTGGTAGTGCTTTGGAGCACAGGTACCTCCTGCTTAGTAACCGTGTCCCAGTAACATCAGCTGGTACAAGATTGTGCTACAAATACAAGATACGGAACAAGAGACACAAGAACAATAAGCAGAAGATCTAAAAGCAGAAGAACATGAAGTATAAGACCAAAATGAAGAGCAAAATATATGCTCTAAATTCTAAGCAGAAGAAGACTAAGCAGTGTATGGGGGTGAGTCCGTTCCTCCTCGTGGTGCCCCTGGAAAATGCCTGCTGCTGCAGGCTAAACTGAACACGGACAAATACTGTTGTAATTTAAATCTTTTGTGACAGCAAGAACGGAAGGATGAAAAATTCATACTTTGACAGATTACAAGTACAGGATTCTCTGTCACAAATAAGAATATGATGAAGAAGATGAAGCAGAATATGAATAAGAATAATAGTTTAATAAGAAGAATATGAGTAATGTTAACAAAGATGAATAGCAAGAAGTTTAAGAAGAAGATAAAGAAGGTGAAGATGAAGAATAATTTGATGAAAAAGATGATGCTGCAGAAGATTATGAAGGAGAAAGTGTGTGAAAAGTTAAAAAGGTGAAGATGAAGAGCATGGAAGTTGTGTAATATACATATTTGCCAAAATATAAAAAACGTTAACATTGTCAATTTCTTCGTCAATCCGAACATCTTTAAAAAAAAAAATATTTATGCTATTCCATTTGATTGGGTTAAACATCTATGCCTTTAATGTCTCCTCAACCTTCCCCAATACATTCTACATTACTCTTTCTTGTTTTCCTTCATGTACAATTAACCAACAAGGCAAGAATGGGTTTTTTTTAATTTCGATATTTTGTTCCCATAGACTTACATGGGACTTCCGTATCGATATCGGGTATCGCCGATATTTTAGTGATATCGGCGATACCATTCCGATTCCGATACTTTAGGATATCGGAAAGTATCGCTCAACTCTACTCAACACTAGTAAGGAGTGTTCTGGCCAAAAGTAGAGAGACATGTTAATGTGAACCTGCCAGCAGAGCAACTTTGAGTCATACAAAAAAGAAAGAATAAATTAAATGTTTGTCAAGGTTGAAACCGGCGGAGGGGTCATACAGATCCCACCATTTTTACCACTTTGTCACAGATGACACCGGAGGGATCACACAGATTCCACTGCTGCCACCAGTTGGCAAGGATAACAGCAGGGGGGAGTCACACAGACTCACCGGCTGCCACTAGTTTGTCAAAGAAACACAACTCTGCTGCCTCCAATAATCCGCACAATTGCACAAATTGACTGATGAGTGATGGGCGAGACCGTGCCCATTACAACTACTGAGCCATTTATTGGGGAACTCACAGTGAACGTATGGTATATACACCTCCAATCTCAACACATGGAATATATATATACCCCAACACTGTCTCTGACAGCTCCACAATAACAACAATAAAAAGGAACACTACTCTCTGCCACCACCAATCGTTTAACCAGGCCAATTGGACACCCGTTAAAAGGTAGAGAATGGCTTTAGGTATGTGGATAACAAAGCAAGGGAAACAGAGATATTACATTTTATATGTGTAATCCGGAAAGGTAGGCAGTATTGAACAAAAATATGCAAAGATTATACAAAATGGAGAAAAACAATATGGTGTGTTATGATTTGGTAACTGAGGAGGACAGGAGAAAAACAGCAAGGCAACCGAACACCTGAGAGGTTGGGAACTTATGGGTTGCAGATCCCTAAACTAACCGCACAACTAGAAGCAGCCGTGGAGCATACCTACGGTGATCCTAGACGCCTCGGCACATCCGGAGAGCTAGCTACACCTAAAGACAGAAATAGGAAAACTAACTGCCCAGGAGTAGAGCCCCAAAGGAATAGGAAGCCCCAAACATATAATGGCGGAAAGACAAGATGAAACACAAACGCAGACAGAAAATAGTGAGCAAACGCAGGGGCCAAACACTGACTAAATAGGACAGGAAAGACTAGAATACTATCTGCAACCCAGCAAAACCCTAGCAAAACTTCCAACACTTTAGATTACAAAAATGCTGAGATCACACGATCTCGCCACCCACTAAATCAGATCTCAGAGTGAACAAGGCTAACCCGCAGCCACTAGTGTTGAGCGATACTGCCCGATATTCTAAAATATCAGATCGGATTGGATCGGCCCGATACTCAAAAAGTATCGGGTATCGCAGATCCGATACCGGAAACACAATGCAAGTCAATGGGACAGAAATATCGGAACTAAAAAAAACTCTTTCTCTCCTTGTAAACACTAAATATACACACATAGAATACATATATATATACATGTCATTGTGACATATATATATATATATATACATATATTTATAGTTCATACACTTCTACATAGTAAAATAGCCTCTGATTCAATTGCAGGGTAATGCCGGCTTTTGTGAAAATACAGAAGCAGCCGACATGAAATGACAGATGGTTTACATAGAGTTAACTATGTATTTTCATGTAGTTTGATATATGGTTTTCACAAACAATTACACGAGTGTATATGTGCAAAATTTGACACATGTAGGGGTTAATTAAAGGTGTAAATTCGTTGTAAAAAAACGGATTTTTTTGCTACGAATTTACACCTTTAATTAACCCCTACATGTGTCAAATTTTGCACACATACACTCATGTAATTGTTAGTGAAAATAATATATCAAACAACATGAAATGACATGGTTAACTCTATGTAAACCATGTGTCATTTCATGTCGGCTTCTGTATTTTCACAAAAGCCGGCAATTGAATTAGCGGCTATTATACTATGTAGAAGTGTATGAACTATAAATATAAATATATATATATGTGTCACAAATTCAATGACATGTATATATATATATATATATATGAGGTGTAAAATTGTTGAAAAAAAATGCGTCGGCTCCCGCCCTATTTTCTCAACCAGACAGACAAAGCCAGCGAGTGGGGGCAGATAATAATAGCCCAGAGAGGGACCATTATTTTTGGCCCCCCCCGGCTACTAACATCTGCCCCCAGACACCCCAGAAAAGACAAATCTATAATTAGATTCGCCCTTTCTGGCACTTTGCCCGTCTATTCCCATTGCCCTGTAGCGGTGGTGAATGGGTTAATAAGGGGTTAAAGCCACCTTGCTATTGAAAGGTGACTTTAAGCCAGGTTAATAATTGAGAGCTGTCAATAAGACAACTATCAATTATTAATCCTATTGTATAAAATAAAAATAAAACACACACACTTTAATTAAAAATCATTTTAATGAAATAAACACACAGTTTTTGACAAGATTTTATTTTACTGCCATTCCTTGCGAAGCCCTTATTCACCTGTAATAAAAATAAAATAATAAAGCAACATTATTCTTACCTATCCGATGTTCAGGCAGGTCCCCCGATGTAATCCTTCTGAAAGAGTTAATGTTTACTGCAGAGACCGCAGCTAATGCTGACAGTCTCACAGTAAACCCCCGACTGAATCATCTCCTCTCCTGGCTGACAGGAGAGGAAGTGGTTAGCATAATTGATTGCTTCCCACTTTCACTTCAGGTCAGTCAGGGACACCCACAGCATCAGTGACGTCAGAGGGAATCCCGGCTGACCTGAAGTGAACTGATTAACAAAAATAGGGGATCCCCTCTAAAAATAAAATGGCATGGGGCCCCCCCTATTTTTGTTAACCAGCCTGATAAAGCAGACTACTGAGGCCTGTTTTTTCAGGCTGTTAAGGAGCCAATATCAATGGACCTTACAAGCCTGATAATACCAGGCCACAGCAGTCTGCTTAGCTTGGCTGGTTAACAAAAATAGGGTATCCCCTCGAAAAAAAAAATGTCGTGGGGATCCCCCTATTTTTGTTAACCAGCCAAGTAAAATATTTCCCAAAATCGCCTATAATTACTGAAAAAATATCTGCTCTCAATCATAATTAATTAAACACCAAAAAGATCCTATTTGTAATGGGACCAGATAATAAGAGCAGGTGAAACTAAATAAAAATAATTGCTTTTATTTATCAAAATTCAAGATGTATAAAGAATACATTAACTTTATCAAAAAGGTGCAGGATAAAAGAGGAACAATACCAGCTTCCTTGAATAATAAATCTAGCTGCATGGTAAGGTCTCAACAATCACCACATGTACAGAGTAGCCATATAAAACATAGTTGTTTATCTATAATGGTATTGTCACTGGGAAATCACCAATCCTTGAATATAGTGTTTAAAGACACAGTGACCGCTTCATATATCTCTGGTCTGTCTCTTAGAACTCAATTTTAACCAACAGTCATATCAGATGGATATCTGACAGCCAGATTATATATACTAAACAGGCTAAAAAACACATGAAATCAATGTGGGGATAGCCGAAGCCATTACCTGAATCGCAGCAACATTGGAAGGAGTGGTTGGAGCTTCTGTCCCTCAACCCCGACGTGCACGTTTCGCCCAGCTTCTTTGGGGGGCGTGTCAGAGGCAAGAAATGAGTGGGATTAAAATGAAGCTCCATCCAATCCGGCCAGCGATTAGAAATATAATATCGCCGTCAGCTGAGAGTATATTTGGCGCATGCGTCACTGGTGCACCGCCTGTTTAGAAAATAGCAGTTCGGAGCGGTCGCGGTGAATCAGCCGGAAACACCATCACTAATCATGTGATGGGACCGGACGTCATCAGCGCTACAGGCCGCGCGCGTCATGCTATGGCGAGCCACAATTGGCGCATGCGCACTGCTCACAGTGACTGCGATAGGAAACAAGTCATGAATGTGTGACTGCAAACGGCGGTAATTCACGCATGCGTAATATTCACTAAAACAGAGATAGCTATGTGAAAAAACATTGGCAATACATAGTCTATTTTCCTAATAATCCCAAAAATTAGAATATATTATTGTCTATGATTGCCACACATTAATAATACAACATAGCCTAAAGATATACATATAATTAATATCCATAACACATTGTTAACAATGTACAGGGGACAGCACGGTGGCTCAGTGGTTAGCACTGCAGCCTTGCAGTGTCCTAGGTTTGAATCCCACCAGGGATAACATCTGCAAGGAGTTTGTATGTTCTCCCCGTGTTTGCGTGGGTTTCCTCCGGGTACTCCAGTTTCCTCCCACACTCCAAAAACATACAGATAGGGAATCTAGATTGTGAGCCCCTTCAGGGACAGCGACGATAATGTGTGCAAACTGTAAAGTGCTGCGAAATATGTTAGCGCTATATAAAAATAAAGATTATTTATTTATTTACATTAGTTCATATTGTAAACAAGAATATATGGCAATTTGAAATATCTCCATAGTGAATTTAAGATAACAAATAATCTATACATAGTATGAGAAGAATATTAAATGCAAAATTCAAGATGGATATTCTTCATCAAGATATGAGAACTGCTGTTGGCATTAATCCTTCGTTCTTATTGCTTTTCTTCCCTTCCATGGATAGATTCGCCGGCAGAGCCATAGCACACGTCATCCATCATCCACCCTGCTCTCAAAAACTCCATCCCACCGGCCCGAGGAGGAACTCACAAAAGAAAACAATTAACAGGTAAGTAAAAATACAATGAAAAATTAAAAATATTAAAATCAACACCAAAAAGGAGAGTCCAAAACATGAAGTATAAACAAGTCACCACATCATAAAGATATATGTATATATATATGGAATGTGGCTACAGAAAAGCCCCAAAGCCAGAGTTTTCGTTCAAACCTTGGGGATTCAAAGAGCCTAATCTGAAAATCCACTTACATTCTAACTTGGCCAATTCCCTAGCTAAATCTCCACCTCTAAAACCCAGATTTAGCATATCAATTCCCTTTATCTTCAAGGAATGAGATTTACAGTTGTGAAATTTCCTGAAATGTCTCGGAAGTGTTTTTAACGTTGTTTCGTCCATGGCAGTCCTGGCTCTCTCTATATCCAAACAATGTTCCCGTGTACGAATATTTAATTCACGGGTAGTAAGTCCCACATATATCTTATTACACGGGCAAGAAGCTTGGTATATTACTCCCCTAGATGAACACGTAATATGTTTACGTATTTCAAAAATTTTTGAGCCATCATGGTTTTTAAATTTGTCACTCTTGATTAAGTTGGCACAAGCCTTACAGAGGCCACAAGGGAAGAAGCCCGGATTGCCACTGACACAAGGTCTGTCTTGGCCAAAATGGCTATGAACCAATTTGTCACGGAAAGTCGGCGCACGTTTTGCCACCAAAGATGGATATAGGTCAAGAATTTTGCCCAATATTGGGTCCGTGAGCAACACATTCCAATGTTTTTTCATCACGTCTCTAAATTCATCCCATTAATTGTGGAAAGGTGTTATAAATCTCACCTTATTAGTACCAGGGTTAGTCCTCTGGGACTTGACCAATAACGATTCTCATGCTGTTCTCTTTGCTCTAATATATCCCCTCCGGATGCTTTTATTGCTATATCCACGCTCCTCAAAGCGTTGAGTAAGTTCTTTGGATTGCGACTCAAATTGAACATCATCCGAACAGATATGTTTAACTCTCAGAAATTGCCCAATGGGTATACCCTGAATTAGGTTTTTTGGATGGAAAGATCTGGCATGTAGTAATGAATTTGAGGCTGTTTTCTTATGAAAAACTGTGGTAGACAAATTCCCATTCTTTGAAGCTGAAACTGAAATATCCAGAAACTCAATATTATGACCAAACTTATATGTCAAATAGATATTATTTGGGTTCCTATTTAGTATTTGTATTGTATTTTCCAGTTCATCAGTGGGGCCATCCCAGATGAACAGTATATCGTCAGTGAATCGATCCAATTATGGATTCGATCCATGCCCCGAATGTTGTCACTCTGGAAGATCTCACGTTCCCAAAAATCCCGTAAACAAATTTGCATACGAGGGGGCACAAGAGGCCCCCATCGCAGTACCCCGCAATTGCAAAAAAAATTTTTTATTGAATGTAAAAACATTATGTTTCAAAACAAAATCCAATAGTTTAATCAATAAGTTGGCCATAGGTTTCTGAATATTACTTGATTCAAGAAACCATTGTACTGCCCTAATTCCATCTTCATGTCTTATAGAAGAATACAATGCTTCTACATCTGCTGTGACTAGTACCATTTCGTCACTAAGCTGTATATGGTTTAAATGGTTTAAAGCAGCAGTTGTATCCTGTATATAAGAAGGTAGTTCTTGTACTAATGGTTTCAAGAAAAAATCAATAACATCGCAGATAATTTCACAAAGACTATCATTGCCAGACACTATCGGCCTTCCAGGAGGGTCAGAGATATTTTGTGAATCTTAGGGATTAAATAAAATGTAGGCAATTTAGGTTTTAGATTCTTGAAAATCCCCACTAGTTTCTTCGGGATGATGCACTGCATGCGTGAATTACCGCCGTTTGCAGTCACACATTCATGACTTCTCTCCTATCGCCGTCACTGTGAGCAGTGCGCATGCGCCAATTGTGGCCCGCCCTAGCATGACGCACGCGACTTGTAGCGCTGATGATGTCCGGTCCCATCACATGATTAGTGATGGTGTTTCCGGCTGATTCACCGCGGCCGCTCCGAACTGCTATTTTCTAAACTGGCGGTGCACCAGTGACGCATGCGCCAAATATACTCTCAGCTGACGGCGATATTATATTTCTAATCGCTGGCCGGATTGGATGGAGCTTCCTTTTAATCCCACTCATTTCTTGCCTCTGACATGCCCCCCAAAGAAGCTGGGCGAAACGTGCACGTCGGGGTTGAGGGACAGAAGCTCCAACCACTCCTTCCAATGTTGCTGCGATTCAGGTAATGGCTTCGGCTATCCCCACATTGATTTCATGTGTTTTTTAGCCTGTTTAGTATATATAATCTGGCTGTCAGATATCCATCTGATATGACTGTTGGTTAAAATTGAGTTCTAAGAGACAGACCAGAGATATATGAAGCGGTCACTGTGTCTTTAAACACTATATTCAAGGATTGGTGATTTCCCAGTGACAATACCATTATAGATAAACAACTATGTTTTATATGGCTACTCTGTACATGTGGTGATTGTTGAGACCTTACCATGCAGCTAGATTTATTATTCAAGGAAGCTGGTATTGTTCCTCTTTTATCCTGCACCTTTTTGATAAAGTAAATGTATTGTTTATACATCTTGAATTTTGATAAATAAAAGCAATTATTTTTATTTAGTTTCACCTGCTCTTATTATCTGGTCCCATTACAAATAGGATCTTTTTGGTGTTTAATCAGCCAAGTAAAATGCAGACTGCTGCGGCCTGGTATTAAAAGACTGTCAAGGCCCATGGATTTTGGCCCTCAACAGCCTAAAAATACCAGGCTGCAGCAGCCCCACAAATGGCGCATCCAAAGATGCGCCAATTGTGGCACTTTACCCGGCTCTTCCCACTTGCCCTGTAGCGGTGGCAAGCGGGGTAATAAGGGGTTAATATCACCTTTGATTGATTGGTGACAATAAGCCCGGTTAATAATGGAGAGGCGTCAATAAGACACAGATCCATTATTAATCATAGTTTGTAAATTTAAAAAAAAATACACAGCAAGAAAAAAGTCTTTTAATGAAATAAAACACCACACAGTTTTCATTAATTTTATTTCACTCTCATTCCTGCGACGCCATTGTTCTCCTGTAAAAAAACAAAAATAATAAACCAACACAAATACTCCCTGTCCGACACAGTCCAAAATCACGAGTGTCCCACGATGAGTCCAGCTCTGCTACATCTGGATGACAGGCTGAGCCTGACATCCACATAGAGCAGAGCTGCGTACCTGAGCTGCGTCCCCGGCGGTGACGTCATCCGGACTGGTTTACGACCAGTTGTCGCGAGAGTACAGCTGGCCGAGATTACCCAGTACCCGGCAGCCACTGCAGTTATCGCGAGATTCTGCACGTGACCGCCAGGGACAGGGTAATGGCGACCATCCAGGAGGACGTGACCACCGGGGAAGGGGATCTTCTGCCAGGTAAGTGCTGACTCTGCTGAGTCCTGACACCTGACAGACCCGACCGACACTGACAGTGACAATTTCGGGAAGTTCCTGTGTCACGTACTTCGTTCTGTGACACAGGAACTCCCATAGACTTTACAGGAAAACTCAGATTCCGGTATCCGATATGACAAAAATATCGGAACTCAGAATCGGAATTCCGATACAGCAAATATCGGCCGATACCCGATATTTGCAGTATCGGAATGCTCAACACTAGCAGCCACTCAAAAAGCAGGGAAAGAGCAATTGAACAAATAGTGCCTACAGAAAACAGAGATAGCACAGGCCCCAGGAGGGGACCCGGCTTACCTCCACAAAGGTGCAGACAAAAATGGAAATAGCAAACACAATAGAAATAAGCAGAAAATATCTTATCTGAAAGTCACAGACGCAGGCAAGACACTAGCAGACTTCCAAATGAACCAGGAAACAACAATTGATCACCGGCGAGGATCATGGGAAGGCAGCTCCCTTATATCAGTCCAGTCAGTTACTCCTGATTGCCAGTTATCGCAGCCAGCTGAGGAGGCCCAGTCATTTGATACAGCTTCTGTACCGATAGCAACCACCAGAGGGAGCCTCCGGTCAGAAATTGTCTCCAATACGTTCACAACAATGGTGTATACAATTACATGAAATATAAGTGATAACAAAAGAAAATTACTAATCCTGTGTCACAGAAATGGCTTAGAGCTTAGCGGAGGGAGGTACTCCTTAGGAAAACAGACAGAACTACAGTCAGCTGTACCATCCAGGACTGACAAATGACCAAACCCAATTTATACTTTTTATTACCTTATGCCCACATACCTCCCTTGGTGAGCTCACGTGGGGGATGGTTGTGGGATGTGCTGGGCCTTTAAGAATTTTATAAGATTTCCAACTAGATGACCCAGGTAAAGGAGTTAAAGGTGTGCACACGGTATTTAGAAAGGATGAGGTGCTGGTATAGTGGACTGATAGTCCTCAACATATAGCATACAAATTATACCGCACACTGTTAGGAATTCCATGCAAATTATAATTTTATTAATGGCGACAAGGAGCAAATGCGTATAGCGACAAAGAAAATCTGACGTTTCGACTCTTCCCGAGTCGTACTCATAGTGTCGCTGAAGGAAGAAAAAACAACATATCAGCATCATAGATAGTCATATAAGAGTAAAAAAATAAACAATAAAGTTGCCAACATTGAAAATCGGAGAAAATTACAAAATCACCATAGAACACAAAAAGCACCAACTGAAGAAAACAAAATTTGAACATGAAATAAAGGAAAATAAAGGTGCAGGCCCTGATCCAAATAACAAAATATACTGCCACCTAAAAGAAAGTATATATACAGATAGTAGAATTACCTTAATTAAATGGTCAAAGAAATTGATTTCCTGTAGGAAATGAGAATTCTATGGAGAAGGTACAGGGTTAGGATTAAGGAGAAAGGAATCGAAGTATTAATTGTAATAGGTAAGGAGTAATAAGTACCTTAGAAGAAATAATGAAGGTTTTAGAATCCACCATAGGATATCCAATGTAATTTCAATAAACACAGTGTACCCAATATAAAGGTATCAAGAACAGGTATAGAATAGCAATTAGTGTAGTGATGCCAATTTTCAAAACAGGGGAATTATCTAAGAAACATTGTTTCTTCAGTTGGTGCTTTTTGTGTTCTATGGTGATTTTGGAATTTTCTCTGATTTTCAATGTTGGCAACTTTATTGTTTATTTTTTTACTCTTATATGACTATCTATGATGCTGATATGTTGTTTTTTCTTCCTTCAGCGACACTATAAGTACGACTCGGGAAGAGTCGAAACGTCAGATTTTCTTTGTCGCTATACGCATTTGCTCCTTGTCGCCATTAATAAAATTATAATTTGCATGGAATTCCTAACAGTGTGCGGTATAATTTGTATGCTAGATGACCCAAGTGGTAGATATTATCGTCATGTTTCTTATTATGATTTTATCTTTATATCTAGATGAAACACGGCCTGGATAGCATCATCCATCTGCCCGTTATTGAGTTGGAAGGGTTACAATGGCCTTACTGTTATGTTTTTGAATGCATTATGTTTGTCCCTTTGCTTTGATGCCGAAAATATTTCTCCCATAAAAATCAAAAGAAAACTATTAGTAATGCACCCAACCTTCATGACCTGTATGCACGTTCACGACGCAAGACTTCGGTGCTGAAAAAAAGCATGTTAAACGTGTTTAAAGTTTGCTCAACAACATTTGCCCAAGCCTGTGAATACTGGGAGAATATAGTCTGCTCAGATGACACCAAAATTGAACTCTTTGGATGTCATAATACACACCATGTTTGGAGGCCAAAAGGCACTGCATATCAACTGTTTCGCTGAGAAGTAGCAGCGACATATAGCGAACTATGACCATGCAATGTTTCGCCATTTAGCATTAGCCTAAGTCACAGGGGGTAGTTTGTATTATTTGTTTTTTTAATGCCATTTTGGGTAGATAAAATTTATTGTCCAATTTTTTATCATTTTTGATGTATGAGTACAGAAAGGAAAAATACTGTGCATCAGCCATGTTTTTTCAATCTTTGGCCTAGAGGTTGTGTTGTATGTGGAAGCACCAGAAATAGATATTTACCTCTGATGTAACTTTTTTTTTTTTATCTTTTATCATCAAAAACACACAAAAAGGGGGTCAATATGCACACTTAGGAAAATTTGCTGCACATTCTGAATGTGTACTCATACCCTTAATGCTCTCATCCTCTCCAATGCCTTTTTCAATGCTCCTTTAGTTTATGATGCCCTTAAAAATGTCCCCACACACAGTATAACACCTCACAGTAAATCCCCCCAAATAATTTGATCCCATAGTACCCCCACACAGGTATGATGATCCCTTAAGAAGCCCCATTAGTATGATGCCCACACAGTTCCCCTGTAATCCAGCCAGGAGAGCAGGAATATGTAGGAATGGAAAAGCTAAGTTTTATTAGTATAATGGATAAGAAGGATCTCAGCCTAAGTATTCAACAAAACAATTGAAGGGATCAATAAGGACTGTAGTATTAAATAACACAACAAAAGACAGTATGAGAGGGCCCCAATGTACCAGGGTTCATGTGAAAAAGGTTAGATCTAATCCAATTCAGGCAATGATATATTACAATCAAATGAGAGGAGTGGGGACCATGGGTCAAAACATGCTAAATAAGATAAATTTCCTGTTGTGCCACTATTATTCTCCTCAAAGCCTGGGCGTCTGATGTCCTTCCTTCATTGATGTGCCTATTACATAGCATTATTTGCACTTTTCATTAGCACTGCGCCATGTCAGGCATGATTTCATTGGTAGGCGAGTCCAGGGTCCTTCTCCATACCGAAGCGTCCAGCAGTATTATGGGAATGTTGTGAGGGGCACAGGGTGGAAGGGGCTGCTGTTCTCCCACACCTTGGCACCCCACAAGCAGAAAATGTCCTGACTGCCTTGTGGTTTGTGCTTAGTGTATAACACTCACGTTTGAGCTTGGAGATTCCTCTGGTCCTGCGATCCCACATCCGGATGCTACCACACGTTAAACAACAGACTATTTTTCCATTTTCAATAACTCAGCTTTACTTATCATCGGATGTTCCATGTGTGTCGACCTGCCACCACAATTGTGGGTTACCAGGGCAATGGGGTACTCAGAGCCGAGCCCGTAGAAGTCTATGGGGATTGTCACAGGTAGCGGTGGCTCGGTCTGTGGCCCTGGCGGTCTGGCGTATGTTGGGGGAATATTTACAGGGGATAGATTTATATACAGTTCGTGACGCCACCTGTAGTATTCTGGTAATTTGTACCAGCGCTGCTATAGATCTCTGAGGGGATGGTGAGGCAGCTAGATGTCAGGTCCCCTACAGGTGGGACTGGTCCCTCAAAGTCTATGAAGTTAGTGAAGTCGGGTGCAGATAAATAACACAGTCTCACACGGTCAGCGTCTTTCCATACCTTTACTTGTAAAATGTTCAGGCAGGTCCCAGGGAGGCTGATCCAAGGAGAGTGTATCTTGAGACAGCAGCTGGACAAGTTAGGGGCCTCCTTTACTTTCAATACAATGAGTACAACCAGCCTGAAGCGTAGTTCCCTCAATAACTCCAGCTAATCCATAGCTGTACTGCCCAGTCAGTTTTGTGGTAGGAGCCTTCCAATTGATGAAACTAGGTTCTTGCTTTTGTCTGCGCTTGACTCAAAGTCCCTATTCCACCTGACTCCAGTTACGTACTGACTATAAGGGGCTTGTTTGCCGCGACCTAAGGTCCGGTAAATTCCTGGTTTTCTTACCACTATGCTTGAAGCTAATAGTGATCCTTCGGTCCCCAGTGACCGGTTGCAATGTGCAGGACTTCTTCAATCCAAACGCACCTTTCCAATAATCCACTGTGCCTTTCGCCTTGTCCTCGCTGGTAGCATAAGCACTCACACTAGCATAAAGTCGGGTAGTTACTTCCTTCATTCACTTTCTTCAAAGTTAGTTACAGATGCTCAGTTATCACTAGGCAGGAGCACGTCTCTGAACCTTTCACTGTCCTTTAGACAGGTGACTGAAGTCTTTCTGCACTAAGCTTCTTCCTTCTTTCAATGTATTCTGGTGAGGTACAGCTCTGACTAGGCTAAGGTGGATTAGACCACCTGTACCAGCCTCCACGTTCTGAACTGATGATAGAGCAGGCTGGACTGCTTCCTCCTCCAGCTAAACTCCAGACGTCTGCTCCGTCCGAAGACAGGAACTGAACTCCCTAAAAATCACTCAACAAACATACACCCTGACCACTCCCTCAATAGTAACTACACTACCCTAAGGGTGTGTCTAGTGTATGTTGAGTGAATGGGTATTTAGCATTAAACTGCTGTCTCGCCACACACTCTCCAGGGTACTGCGTGTGCCTAACACCAGGGCTACACATTCCCCCATGGTAAAAGACAGCACTCCCGGGCTGTAAAATACAAAAGAGACATTTTGTTTATGCATGAAAACATTAACAATAACATTAATTCGTCCCATCCGGGAGGTGAGGATATCTTGAACGTTGCGAACAATAACATTATATATAGAAATACAAAAGTATTAAATAGCATTCAATAAATATACAGTATTCTTGTGAAGGACCCGCACCAAACCTTCAACGTGGGTCCTGGGTGGGCTGCAGGACATCCAAATGCAGACCTCACTCAGTGCCACACCACACGGGTTTTTGTATTCAGAGGTAGTTGTACTGGTTTATGTAAAACCAAGATAAGGCACCGAAGCGCAACTATGTACAAATAAGTTCTGGGTTGGCACAGTCCTCAACCTCAAAGTCCATTGTAAAACCAAAGACATAGATATAATATCACATTATTATACTAAAGTGCAAACTTTTTCTGGTTACCCAGCCGGGCATTCTACGGTTAGCAATATATATATGCATTATACTCTTCAACTTATGCAAAATTTTGTAAAACATTTTCAAACTTTCTACAATATTACTTATGGTAGACCCTATAGGGATCTCACCGATTCTTCTTTACTATTTATTCATTTACTTCTAATACACTTTCCACCCCGGGGGCTGGAACAATGCAATGGGCCCTAGATCCCAGGACTAACAAATCATGCGCTGCGATTAGGGTCTGGGTCGCCACAGTTCTCGTGCGAACCTCTAGGGGCGCAACGGGTACATTCTCCTCACGTGACACCGATTGCGTTTCAATCACAGTTAACGATATGGACCGTGTCATGGATTGCGATTGAGACTGGGTCGCATGTTGCGATGTAGAAATTGCTTTAATTTGCGATGAACTTGCAGGGGGCGATGCTGGGGCACGGCCGGATACTGCTTGAGCTGGAGACGGGGACGCTGCGGTAGTGATGACGTTACCTGCGTCGGGGACGGGGTCACGGACGATGGTGACATTAAGGGCATACCATCCCTTCATTCCCCAATGCCGTGTGTAAGTGACAAGGTCTCCATTTACTAAGTCCCTCCCGGGATGGCCTTGCGGCAGGTGGGATTCTACGTCACGCCTGCTGACAAAGACCCCTGGGTAGAGGCCCGGTTCATGGATGAAGCCCCAGCCCTTCCGGAGCTGGAACTCAGTCACACACCCCTGCCGCCGCGGTTCCCTCAGGGTACCTTTCTCTCTCCGGACACTCTCTTTGTCCGCGATCAGCTCTGCATGTTGTCGCTGACGGTTCCGCTGAGCTTCCCGCTCTTCCTCCTGCTGGCGTTTCTGCTTCTCTTCACGACGCTGCCACTCATATTCCCACTGGGCGGTGTAGGCGACGTCATCCAGGCGCGCCATCTCGTCCCAGTCGACGTCTGGTAACGACGGACAGGACCCCTCCGGTGTCCCTGCCGGGGACCGATCATCTGCTGCGGCCTCCTGGCCGGGCGGGCGTTCCGGAACTGGCGATACCTCCTCAACCTCCTTCGCCTCCACCGCTTCACCGGTGGGATCAGGATTGGTACTTTCGGGGGCAGCCTCCGGTTGCTCCTTCGCCTTGGGCAGCAGAATCTTCGGTAACTGGAATCGTGGGGGGTCGTTGAGGGGAGAGATCACCGTGTCCCACAGCCTCCGCTGCTCCAGGGTACGCCGGCGTCTCTCGATCTCTTCAAAGCCAGGTTGGTACTGGACCATCTTCTTCAGGCGTGCATTTTCTTCTTGAATCTCTAGCAACGCCTGCTGCAGGTGCAGGACCACGGATAACTCCGGTGCTGGTGGCAGCTTGGCTGGGGCACGGGGCCTGCCTTCCTCCGCTTCCCTGCTCGGCTGCACACGTCCTGCTTCCATGATGTTCCAGAAGATTCTTTCTTCTTCCTCCAGAGACATCCGGTCTCTTCCGTGGAGGCGGGGTTTGCGTCTCCTCCTCCTCGCAGGGAAGGTGAAGAGGAGGCGGACCTCCTTTGCTGTAGGGCAGGATCGCATATTGTAATAGCACTTTGAGAGGGCAGGCATTTTCTTCGCGCCACAGGGGGGTAGACGCCCACGAAGGTACGCCCACCTTCTTCTCCAGCGCCTGAGGGCGCGAATATGGCGACAAAAATGGCGATTTTGGCGCCAAAAGTGAAAACAGTCCTTTTTCACAAAAACAATTCCTTAGGCACACAGGGCTCGCAATTCTGCGAGTTTCGCATCCTGTTCGTGACGCCAATTTTTGTGTCGACCCGCCACCACAATTGTGGGTTACCAGGGCAATGGGGTACTCAGAGCCGAGCCCATGGAAGTCTATGGGGATGTCACAGGTAGCGGTGGCTCGGTCTGTGGCCCTGGCGGTCTGGCGTATGTTGGGGGAATATTTACAGGGGATAGATATATTTACAGTTCGTGACGCCACCTGTAGTCTTCTGGTAATTTGTACCAGCGCTGCTGTAGATCTCTGAGGGGATGGTGAGGCAGCTAGATGTCGGGTCCCCTACAGGTGGGACTGGTCCCTCAAGTCTATAAGTTAGTGAAGTCGGGTGCAGTAAATAACACAGTCTCACACGGTCAGCGTCTTTCCATACCTTTACTTGTAAGATGTTCAGGCAGGTCCCAGGGAGGCTGATCCAAGGAGAGTGTATCTTGAGACAGCAGCTGGACAAGTTAGGGGCCTCCTTTACTTTCAAACAATGAGTACAACCAGCCTGAAGCGTAGTTCCCTCAATAACTCCAGCTAATCCATAGCTGTACTGCCCAGTCAGTTTTGTGGTAGGAGCCTTCCAATTGATGAAACTAGTTTTGCTTTTGTCTGCCTTGACTCAAAGTCCTATTCCACCTGACTCCAGTTACGTACTGACTATAAGGGGCTTGTTGCCGCGACCTAAGGTCCGATAAATCCTGGTTTTCTTACCACTATGCTTGAAGCTAATAGTGATCCTTCGGTCCCCAGTGACCGGTTGCAAGTGCAGGACTTCTCAATCCAAACGCACTTTAATAATTCCACTGTGCCTTTCGCCTTGTCCCGCTGTAGCATAAGCACTCACACTTGCATAAAGTCGGGTAGTTACTTCCTTCATTTCACTTCCTTCAAAGTTAGTTACAGATGCTCAGTTATCACTAGGCAGGAGCACGTCTCTGAACCTTTCACTGTCCTTTAGACAGGGACTGAAGTCTTTCTGCACTAAGCTTCTTCTTTCTTTCAATGTACTTCTGATGAGGTACAGCTCTGACTAGGCTAAGGTGATTAGACCCCTGTACCAGCCTCCACTTCTGAACTGATGATAGAGCAGGCTGGACTGCTTCCTCCCTCCAGCTAAACTCCAGACGTCTGCTCCGTCCGAAGACAGGAACTGAACTCCTAAAAATCACTCAACAACATACACCCTGACCACTCCCTCAATAGTAACTACACTACCCTAAGGGTGTGTCTAGTGTATGTTGAGTGAATGGGTATTTAGCATTAAACTGCTGTCTCGCCACACACTCTCCAGGGTACTGCGTGTGCCTAACACCAGGGCTACACACATGTGACCGCGGGGAAGTTGCGGCCTGAAGCATGCAGCTGCCCCACTCTTTCCGTTTTGCCGTGACTCCTGCGCAGGCCTGACAGTGAATGACAATCCCTTCCTTATCCAGGCGATCGGAACTCTCGGATCGATATGAGATACGATTTTGCAGTATCGGATGCTCTCGGTCAGCTTTCCCAAAGGTGCTTCCTGCTGGCCGATAATCCTCTGCCGACTTGGTTTCCCATGGCCTGAGCTCTGTCCTGTGAAAGAAAATGTAAACTAGAAAGCCATCTGACCATACGACCTGGTGAGGTATTAGCCCTTTTCCAAAGAGTCAGAGAAGGACCATAGGCGCCCTGGAGGGTATAGGCTGGAATGACGCTGAAAAGTTGAATGTTAAGCAACGATTCTCAGGATCTCCCCAATGCTAGACTTCTGTAGTTTCCCAATAGAGGCTGTTCATGCCTGGCAGACATAGGTAAACCTGCTGGGACTGCCCTACATATCGCAATTCGTTCATTCTCTACCCGGATTCTAAATCGGTTTACTGGACGGCTCGGTCAGCATTGCCATCACCGGCGGACACTAACTGGACGGAAGACGTGGACTGGTAGGTAATGTCTCAACTACCTGCTGGATGAATTCCCTGCTAGCTCCAGAATCCATAGCACAATGCTTCGGGAATTATTGCCCTGACACGGAACATGATCTAGGACCTGTACTGTCTATAACTATTGCTCCTACGACCTACACAGTTCCGCTTTTTACGAATGTCACTGTCAGTACTGGTAGTAACAACTTCCTAACTTACTCCTGTGCCAAACTTACTGGTCCACCTCCATAGCCTCCTAGGGCAATTTTATGATACAAACTAGAGTCCGGTGATAACCTTTTGCCCTCATGGATTTACATTGAGGCTCCTGAAAACCACAATTTGGTTGCCAGGATATTATTCAAATTAGTGTAAGGTTCTTTGTCTCTTTTGACATGTTCCTTGAAACTCAGTTTTCCGTCGGCCATTTTGCTTTCTGTCTTTCTGCAGCTCTTGCCCTCAGTTAATAATGGAGTTTCCAGTTTTCATGTTCCCGCCCTGATTCTCTCCCTCTTGCTTCTTAAGCAGCCTCAGCTGAACAATCAGTGCTCCTGAATCAAGCCTCAGTCAGCCTGTGACCTGACTCCTGGAAACCTAGGATTTTGGACTCCAGCTATTTCCTACTGAGGAACTTTGGAACACTTTGGACTTTTGAAACCTGCTGTCTGGTGAATCCATGTTTGCAGAGGAATTACGTACAGAGAAGAGATCCTGAACCTGCTTGGAGATTTATTGTAGAGCTTGAAGTTACTCTGGCCTGCTGTGTTCTCCTGCCTCTGTTCCTGCAAACTGTGTGACCTTTCTGCATGCTTGTATGAAGTAATACAAGTCATTTCATTTCAACCTATGTCTCATGTGTTTTCCTCGCACTCAAGCACAAGACGCTATAGGAACTGTACACTATACATGACAAGATTCAGGAGACAATGTTTAGTGTCTGCTGGGTCTGGAAAGTCGTGTCTGCTGTGACTGTGGATATCAGATGTCCGTTTAATACCTTCTGTGATGACAGTGGTTGTGACTTCTCACAACCATTCCAGGTGAGCGCATTCCCTTAAATGTTACTCTGGAGTGTTACCACAGGTAAACACTATTGTTTTTTTTTTTTTTTTTTCCTTTCCTCTTCTCCTTCCAGCACTTCTGCCTTAAAAGATCTGGAAGATGGAGGCCCGCATAAAGGAACTTTGCGGAGTGACTGATACAATCCTTGCAGATATACAGACTATAAAGACCCGTTTTGCAAGCCTACAGGACCTCACTAATCATAATTTGCAAGTGTTTGGACAAACTACTCAGGAATTACGAGCCAGGATTGAGGCTCTAGAGGAACGAGTCCAGGCTCCTGCCATAACCCCGAGTTCTGGGATCCCCAAGTTACCTCCTTTTCGTTTTGGCGGTGAACGTGAGAAATTCAGGGGATTTATTAACCAATGCAATCTATTTTTCTCTGCACATGCTTCACAATTTCCCACTGAACGATCCAAAGTGCTTACTATAATCATGTTGCTTACCAATAAGGCTTTGATGTGGGCAAACCCTCTGATTGAGACTGAGGATGATTGTTTGAATCACCTTGATGCTTTTATTTCAGCCATGGGGCAGGTGTTTGATGACCCCAATCGAGGTGCAACAGCTGAAGCAGCCATGTTAACTTTGCGCCAAGGTAAGCGTTCAGTAGCCGAATATGCCTTGGATTTCAGGAGATGGGCTCTTGATACCACTTGGGACACTTCCGCCAAAAAATCTATTTTTCGGAAAGGGTTGTCTCCACTGATTAAGGATGAAATTGCTCGTGCCGACCCTCCCACTGCGTTAGGTGACTTTATTAACTATTGTATCCTTATTGATGCTCGTCTGACTGAACGCAGACAAGAGAGATGGTTCGAAAATAATCGCACTAACCTTTTCCTACCTCCCTCCTCAGCTAAGGAACCTTTGAGTAGGATCACAAGGGAACCAGAACCTGAACCCATGCAGGTGGACTCTTTACAAAGACGGGTTAGTGATGCACGCAAAGAACATCGTATAAAGGAAAATCTATGTTTTTACTGTGGTAAGTCAGGGCACTTCATTATAAACTGCCCCAGCCGTTCTCGTAAGACTACTGCAGCAGTCATTCACTGTGAGTGTTGCGAGAGGAGCTCTGTCATGTCCAAGCCTCAGACTCCAGAGAGATCTGCTGCAAGAGATCTTGATTTTTCGGACTTAAACTCTGTTAGTTCTGGGGACAATGACGGTATAAACGCTGCAATTTTTCAAGTTTCCTCAGCGGTGTCCCAGCTGAGTTGTAAAAAAATAATTCTCATTGCTTCCTTTCCATCAAACTCTGGGTGGACTCAGTCTGGGTGTCTAGCTCTGCTATGATCGACTCAGGAGCAAGTGGAAATTTTATGGATATCTCCTTTGCTCTGAAACAGGGGATACGTTCAGTGAAGAAGGCTACTCCAGTACAGATGGAGACTGTGGATGGCTCCCTGCTGACCTCTGGACCAGTGGATCAGGAAACAGAGCCTTTGAGGGTCCTTATGGGTAAAGATCATCAGGAGAAAATGTCTTTTATGCTTTTTCTCTTCTCCCCACTTTCCCATTATTCTAGGGCTACCATGGCTGCAGGCGCAGAATCCTACGATTAACTGGGAGACCAAGGAATTACACTTTCCGGAGAAACAGATGAGTCAAGGAGTTTCAGCTTGCTCTGTTCCTAAAGGAACCATGTCAGTCCCTGAACTACCAGCTGTATACCAGGACTATGTGGATTTATGTGACAAGAAGAACGCTGATCAGCTTCCTCCTCACCGTCCATATGATTGTCCAATCGAATTATTGCCTGGAGCCGAGATACCTTTTGGTAAGATCTACCCCCTAGCGGGGCCCGAGCTAAAAGCTTTGAAGGACTACATAGATGAAAATCTAGCCAAAGGCTTCATACGCCCCTCTTCATCTCCCGCAGGTGCACCCATCTTCTTTGTGAAGAAGAAAGATGGATCTCTGAGACCCTGCATAGACTATAGGGAACTCAATAAGGTTACTATTAGAAACCGTTATCCATTGCCTTTAATCCCTGAGTTGTTGGAGAGAGTGCGGCACGCCAAAATTTTCTCTAAACTGGATCACCGTGGGGCCTATAACTTGGTCCGTATTAGACCTGGGGATGAATGGAAGACTGCATTCAGGTCACGCTATGGACACTTCGAATATCTAGTTATGCCTTTTGGTCTGAGTACCGCCCCAGCCACTTTCCAACACTTGGTGAATGACATCTTCAGGGATCTCCTAGATACATTTGTGGTGATTTATCTGGATGATTTTCTAATTTTTTCTAACTCCACAGAGGAACATCATGGACATGTGAGAATGGTCTTAGAACGCCTAAGACAAAACCATCTCTACATCAAACTTGAAAAGTGTGAATTCCATAGGACCGAAATTCAATTTCTGGGGTATGTACTATCTACGCAAGGGATTAGTATGGATGGAAGCAAGACCCAAGCCATCAAGGATTGGCCAATTCCTAGAAATGTGAAGGAGGTGCAGCGCTTCATCGGGTTTGCCAACTTCTATAGACGTTTCATTAGGAATTTCTCTGAGGTAGTGTCACCTATCACCCAACTTACCCGGAAACAGTCTAGGTTCTCCTGGACCCCGCAAGCTCAGGAAGCATTTTCCTGTTTAAAGGATAAATTTACCACCGCACCTATCTTAGTACATCCCAATCCCGAGCTTGCCTTCATAATAGAGGTGGATGCTTCAGACTGTGCCGTTGGAGCTATACTCTCTCAGAGAACAGGTGAGAAGAATGTCTTGCATCCCTGTGCCTTCTTTTCCCAGCAGTTGTCTTCGGCTGAGAGGAACTACGATGTGGGCAATAGAGAATTGTTGGCCATTATTGCCGCCTTCAAGGAATGGAGACACCTTCTTCAGGGAGCTGCACAGCAAATAGTCGTCCAGACAGACCATCGTAACCTTGAATTTATCAGGTCGGCTAAGTGCCTGACTCCTCGCCAGGCTCGCTGGAATCTTTTCCTAAACCAATTTAATTTTGTAATTTCTTATAGACCAGGATCGCGCAATGGAAAGGCTGATGCACTCTCTAGGATTCATTCAGCAGAGACACGTCCACTTACTCCTCCTAAGACTATTCTTCCTGACTCTAGATTCCTGGGAGTGATTCATAATCAAGACCTACTTAAGGACATCAAGGAAGCATACCATGCGGATTCTTTGTTGGCTCAACCCCCAAGGGACGTAAGTCTTGTCTTTAAGAATGGTGTGTGGATTCAGGGACAACGTCTGTATATACCTGAAACAGTCAGATTGAGAGTATTGCAACTCATCCACGATTCCAAGATAGCCGGGCATAGGGGAATTCTAAAGACACAAAAATTTCTTTCTCGTTTCTTTTGGTGGCCCACTTACAGGAAAGATGTTTTAAACTATGTCACTTCATGTGAAGTCTGTGCAAGATGCAAAACACCTCGCTCCTCACCAACTGGTCTGTTACAACCTCTTCCCACCCCATCCCGCCCGTGGGGATCCATTTCTATGGACTTCATTGTGGAGTTACCAACCTCTCAAGGGAAGAACACCATTCTAGTGGTGGTTGATCATCTAACAAAGGCAGCTCATTTTATCCCTTGTGTCGGCTTACCCACTGCAAAACAGACATCAGACTTGATGATTAAGAATGTGTTTCGCTTACATGGAGTACCGGATGAGGTCATTTCGGATCGAGGGGTGCAATTCACTTCAAGGTTTTGGCAAAATTTCTGTGCCGCACTGGACATTAAAGTAAACCTTTCTTCTACTTTTCATCCCCAGACTAATGGACAGACAGAACGAACCAATCAGACCCTGGAGCAGTATCTCCGCTGCTTTATCTGCCACCTACAAGATGATTGGGTGGATCTACTTCCACTGGCTGAGTTCTCTTATAATAACTCTCAGAGCGCCTCCACTAAGCAGTCTCCTTTTTACTCCAATCTAGGTTATCATCCTAACATTCTTCCTCGATTTCCCATAGATACGCCCTTGCCGGCAGTGGCTGAAAGAATCACTTCTTTACAAAAGAATATGGATCTTCTAAAGGAAAATCTAGAATTGGCTCAGGAAAGGTACAAAAAAGCAGCAGATAAATTTCGTAAACCTGCACCAGCTTTCAAGGTAGGAGATTTGGTCTGGCTGTCAACCAGAAATCTTAAAATAAAGATTCCATCGTCTAAATTGGGACATAAGTACATTGGACCTTATAAGATCAGTAAGATTATAAGTGCTGTTGCTTGTCGTCTTCAACTGCCCAGAACTATGAGAATCCACCCTGTCTTTCATGTATCCCTACTAAAGGCTGCAACACCCAATACGTTTCCTGGACGCTCTTCTCCTTGCCCTGACCCAGTGCTGGTCGATGGTCAGGAAGAATTTATGGTGGAAAGGATTCTAGATTCCAGGTTGTACAGAAATCAGTTGCAATATTTGATTAAATGGCAGGGCTACCCAGTGGAGGACAACTCATGGGAACCAGTCAATAATGTAAATGCTCCTCGCCTGCTCCGCCAGTTTCATCAGAGGTACCCTGACAAGCCTGGTCTGAGGTCAACCGGAGGTTGTCCTTAAGGGGGAGTAATGTAAGGTTCTTTGTCTCTTTTGACATGTTCCTTGAAACTCAGTTTTCCGTCGGCCATTTTGCTTTCTGTCTTTCTGCAGCTCTTGCCCTCAGTTAATATGGAGTTTCCAGTTTTCATGTTCCCGCCCTGATTCTCTCCCTCTTGCTTCTTAAGCAGCCTCAGCTGAACAATCAGTGCTCCTGAATCAAGCCTCAGTCAGCCTGTGACCTGACTCCTGGAAACCTAGGATTTTGGACTCCAAAAGTGTTCCAAAGTTCCTCAGTAGGAAATAGCTGGACTTTGGAAACCTACTGTCTGGTGAATCCATGTTTGCAGAGGAATTACGGTACAGAGAAGAGATCCTGAACCTGCTTGGAGAGTTATTGTAGAGCTTGAAGTTACTCTGGCCTGCTGTGTTCTCCTGCCTCTGTTCCTGCAAACTGTGTGACCTTTTCTGCATGCTTGTATGAAGTAATACAAGTCATTTCATATCAACCTATGTCTCATGTGTTTTCCTCGCACCCAAGCACAAGACGCTATAGGAACTGTACACTATACATGACAATTAGTCATCCCCATATAAAACCGTACATATTGTATTGTTTACATTACTATGCATAAACCGATATCAACATATAAGCATTATTCACACTTCCACAAACAACTGTACCCGTTTTATTAAGAATGGGATTAAGAGCATGAAACGACCTGGACATCCTCTTACAATGTCTCCATTGGTTAGAACCTGTGGTCAAAAGTGACTCAGTTGGAAAGGAGACATTACTTTTTTTTCAGCTCTTAGAACAATAGTGGGTTTCCTTGGCGGATGGTTAACGATGTCCCATGGGACAGATACAGATGGATCGCCCGCCAGGGCAGTAGGATACTCTGTCCTGGGCCGGTGTATCGAGGGGATGTGTCACAGCGGCGGTGACCCGGTCCGTGGCCCTGGGCATCCAATGAAAGGGGAATTATTTACAGGGGAATGAATAGAGTTTGTAGTGTAGGTATTCGTGATGCCACCTGTGGTATCTGGTCAATGACAACCAGCGCTGCGGTGCAGATCCTCTGGGATAGATGGTGAGATGCAGCAGAGTTGGTACAGTCTCCCACAGGCGAGACTATGGGATCCCAGGGCAGGTAGATGTTGTAGTAGGTGGTAATGATGCTGAGCGATATAGCTGAGTGGAATAGGTGACGCATGAAGAAACTGAGAAACAGTCAGCGAGTGCAGTTTCCAAAGCTTTACTCACAGTTCTGATGTGTACAATACAGATGCCCGCTTGGCATTGTGTCCTCCAGGTGAGGGGCTCAGCAAACCCTCAGGTAGATCGGGATGCACCTTTCCAGGACTCCATTCTAGATGTTTGTGTCTCTTTCTCTGGCCGTCTCCCTGTGCTGATTTTCCACTCCTTTTTATCATACAGCACCTTCATCAACAGTGTCTCAGATCAGCGGCTGCGAATCCTCTAGGACAACGACTTATTTCTGCGTTCCTCTTGATTCTATATAGCTGCCTCTCAGAGAAGTTAATGGTGGTTGATAACTGTGATCCCTGAGGGTATCATAGCAGTTGACTTGGTAGCTGAATCATGAAGTTCTTCCACTAGTCTAGGGGTCGAGTTCCCTCTTGCGACCTAGTCCCTCTGCCAACAGAACGGGACCAATGAATGGCTTCTGCTCTCTCCGTATCCCTAGGACTTCTTCCTCTCTCTCTCCAGAAGCTTATCTTTCTTTCTCGCTTGCTTCCTTCTTCCCACTTCTCTAGGACTAAGCCCTTCCTGGCTTCTAGTCCCTCTGAGTCTCTATCCAGACTCCTTCTCTTCCCAATGCAGCGTCCCCTCACTGGGAGCTGCTCAACAAACGTCCTTCTCCTTCCTCTTACTCCACAGGACTCTCTAATCCTGCCTACTGCTTCCTCAAGCTTCACTCCTCCTTGCTACTTACTCCACTCACCCATACACCCTTTCCTATCTCAGCCTGGGATGAGACCATCCTCCCTTAGGGTCTGTTCAGGGTGCCCAGCTGTTCTAGTGTGTGTTGGGTGCAGGTGTTAGAGTCCCAGGTGGTGCTCCCTCCTTACCTGAGGATGGGGTGTCACACCTCTGGATGAGGTGCAACACCTCTGTGGCGACTGAACCCTCAGGGGCGCCACACAGATACAAGGCAATAAGAACAGAAATGAAGCATACAACAATAGAAATGCCATATGTGTATCCCATTTATACTGTAGGATATGCATATCTCATACTGTAGTGTGAATGAACACCCTCTACCCCCATTCTGGAAGACGAATTAGCAAATTAGTCTAAATAAGAATGTCTAATAAAAATGATAAATTTGATGATTTTACGGATCCTTTTACTCTAAATTGCAGCCCATTAATACATCTGTAAGCCTGTTTCTATCATTTGGTTTCTTGACAGGGAGCCAGAGATTGGGAAACAAATCAACAGGGTGCAGAGATATCAGTTGTTCTCTTGGGGAACCCGGTGTGAACTCAGGGCACAGTGATATCCGGTCTGCCTCCTTTACACACATGCATATTAGTGTTTTATTGTTAAAAATCCATTGGTTATCTGTGTATTATATTCCATCATTATTATATTGTCAGAATCTGTGTTTGGCAGATTACTGACACATTTACTCTCATCTTCCTAAGGGTTAAGTACAGGGAGGAGCAACAGGTGTCATAATCTACTATGTGAGTATAAAAATCGTCCCTGCGCAGAAAACAGAAGAGTGAAGCTGGATCATTGTGCTGTGTTGTCTGTGCAGTCCGCAGCTCAGGACTCAGGTAAGATGACGCATTCTTAATTTTTTTGTTGATTTATTCTGCTTCCAGGTTGCTATCTGTTTAACCTGATTTAGTCTATCTATCTATCTATCTATCTATCTATTCTATCTATCTATCTATCTATCTATCTTATCTATCTATCTATACCTTTACCTCATTCTATCTACGTTTCATGGCCAAAAGTTTTGAAATGACACCAATATTATAATTTTCACATGATCTGCTTGCCCTCGGTTTTTATGTGTTTTGAAAATGTTTTTTTACAAAATGAAATATATAATTGCAAAATTAGTAATCAAAACTAATTTTGACAGTTAAATGAGTTAATGCCCCAAGTAGTTAAATTTGCAGTGTTGACCCTTCTTTATCAGGACCTTTAATTCTCACTTGGATGCTCTCAATCAAGTTTCTGACCAAATTCTGACTGATAGCATTCCAATTTGCAAACACATTTTTCATTTGTTAGAATTTTAGGTTTTTGTTTGTCCACCGGTCTCTTGATGATTGACCACAGTTTCAATGGGATTAAAATGGGAGTTCCAGGCCATGGACCCAAAATCTCTATCTTTTGTTCCCAGAGCATTAGTTATCACCTTGCTTTATGGCAAGGTGCTCCATATGCTGGAAAAGATTGTTGATCGCCAAACTTGTCTTGGAGGGTAGGGTAAAGTTGCTCTGGAGGACATTCTGGTACATTCTTATCATGGCTGTGTTTTAGGCAAGACTGTGAGAGAGCCGATCCTTGGCTGAGAGCAACCCACATGAATGGTTTCAGGATGCTTAACAGTTGGCATGAACAAGACTGGTGGTAGCGCTCACCTTGTCTCTCTCCGGAATGAGCGTTTTCCTGATGTCCAAACATTCGAAAAGGGGATTTCATCAGAGAAATAACTTCCCCAGTCACAGCATCCACTGACATGATACCTTTTGCAGATATCAGTTGTCCATTTATGTTTTTTCTGGGAGAATGGCTTTCATTGCTCCTCCTGAACCAAGCCTTGCTCGAGGTCTCGCCCACAGTGGGCAGTGAACGTCAACAACCTGTGCTGCATTCTGAGCAAGCTCTGCCTGCTGGTAGCCCGATTCGCAGCTGAAACACTTTTAAGAGATGTCCTGGCGACTGTGGTCTTTCTTGGGCGCCTGAAGCCTTTTTGGCAACAATGGAACCTCTTCCTTGAAGTTTTGATGATGATAGAAAATTGATTTTTTTGGCTGCAAATATTTCTAGCTGCGCATTACTCTTCCCTGGTTAGGCATATGTGCCAATGATGAAATTGCAGTGTTCTTTAGAAAACAACATTGGTGAACGAAGAGAACAATGATGCCAGAGCACCAGCCTCCTTTTAAATTGTCCAGTGGTGTCATTGCTGACTTAATCATGACAGATTGATCTCTAGCATGTCTCAAACACCCAAACTGTGTTAATGGAGCAATCACTGAAAAGAGGTTAGCTGGTCCTTTAAGGCGGGCTACAATGATTTGAATGTGTTTGGGGAATTAATTCATTTTCTAGCCAAATATTGACTTTGCAAGTAATTGCTGTTAAGCTGATCACTCTTTATAACATTCTGGAGTATATGCAAATTGCCATTAGAAAAAGTGAAGCAATAGACTTTGTAAAAATTAATATTTGTGTCATTCTCAAAACTTTTGGCCATGACTGTATCTATCTTAACCCCTTTACCCCCAATTCTGACCACTGTCTCTTATAAGGTTGTAACTCTGGAATACTTCAAAGGATCTTCGCGATTCCGAAACTGTTTTCTCATGACATATTGTACTTCACGTTAGTGGTAACATTTCTTCGATATAACTTGCGTTTATTTTTGAAAAAAATGGAAATATGGCGAGAATTTTGAAAATTTAGCAATTTTCAAACTTTTAATTTTTATTCCCTTAAAACAGAGAAATATGTCACACAAAATAGTTAATAAATAGTATTTTCCACATGTCTACTTTACATCAGCACAATTTTGGAACCAAAATTTATTTTTGTTAGGAAATTATAAGGGTTAAAAGTTGACCAGCGATTTCTCATTTTCAGAACAAAATTTACAAAGCCATTTTTTTTAGGGACCACCTCACATTTGAAGTCACTTTGAGGGGTCTATATGGCAGAAAATACCCAAAAGTGACACGTTTCTTAAAACTGCAACCCTCAAGGTACTCAAAGTCACATTCAAGAAGTTTATTAACCCTTCAGGTGCTTCACAGGAGCTGAAGCAACGTGGAAGGAAAAAATGAACATTTAACTTTTTAGTCACAAAAATGATCTTTTACAAACTTTTTTTTATTTTCACAAGGGTAAAAGGAGAAAATGGACAGATAAAGTTGTTGTGAAATTTCTCCTAAGTACGACAATACTGCGCTGTTTGACTTTTTCAAACCAAAATTGGCTGGAATTGAGATTGGACGCCATGTCGCGCTTGGAGAGCCCCTGATGCGCCTAAACAGTGGAAACCCCCACAAGTGACACCATTTTGGAAACTAGACCCCTGTGGAACTTATCTAGATCTGTTGTGAGCACTTCGAACCCCCAAGTGTTTCACAAAAGTTTATAATGCCTGTGTGTGAAAAAAAAATCCACAAAAATGATTTTTTAGTCCCCAATTTTTGATTTTTCCCCAAGGAAATTGGACCCCAAAAGTTGCTGTCCAATTTGTCCTGAGTACGCTGATACCCCATATGTGGGGGGGGGGAAACTGTTTGGGCGCACAGCAGGGCTTGGAAAGGAAGTAATAACGTTTTGGAATGCAGACGTTGATGGATGTCATGTTCCGTTTGCAGAGCCCCAGATGTGCCTAAACAGTGGAAACCCCACGAGTGACCCTATTTTGGAAACTAGACCACTTAAGGAACTTATCTAGGTCTGTGGTGAGCACATTGAACCCCCAAGTGCTTCACACAAGTTTATAATGCCCGGGCATGAAAATAAAAAATCCTATTTTTTTCCCACAAAAATGATATTTTAGTCACCAATTTTTTATTTTCCCAAGGGTAACAGGAGAAATTAGACCACAAAAGTTGTTGTCCAATTTGTCCTGAGTACGCTGAAAACCCATATGTGTGGGGGAACCACTGTTTGGGCGCACGGCAGAGCTCGGAATGGAAGGAGCGCCATTTGACTTTTTCCAACCAAAATTGGCTGGAATTGAGATTGGACGCCATGTTGCAATTGGAGAGTCCCAGATGTGCCTAAACGGAAACCCCCCATAAGTGACCCCATTTTGGAAACTAGACCCCCTAAGGAACTTATATAGATCTGTGGTGAGCAATTTGAACCCCCAAGTGCTTCACACAAGTTTATAACATAGAGTCGTAAAATTAAAAAAATCATATTTTTCCACAAAAATGATCTTTTCACCCCAATTTTTATTTTCCCAAGGGTAACAAGACCCCAAATGTTATTGTGAAATTTGTCCTGAGTAGCTGATACCCCATATGTGGGGGTAAACCACTGTTTGAATGCATGGCAGAGTTCGGAAGGGAAGGAGCGCCGTTTGACTTTTTCAACGCAGAATTGACTGAATGCCATGTCGTGTTTGGAGAGCCCCTGAGGTGCCTAAACAGTTGAAACCTCCCACAAATGACACCATTTTGGAAACTAGACCCCTCAAGGAACTTATCTAGATGTGTCGTGAGAAGTTTTAACCCCCAGGTGTTTCGCTAAAGTTTATAACGCCCGAGCATGAAAATAAAAAAATCATATTTTTTCCACAAACATGATGTTTTAGTCCCAAATTTTTTATTTTCCCAAGGATAACAGGAGAAATTGGACCCCAAAAGTTGTTGTCCAATTTGTCCTGAGTATGCTGATACCCCATATGTGGGAGAAAACTACTGTATGGGCACACGTCGGGGATCGGAAGGGAAGTAGTGATGTTTTGGATTGCAGACTTTGATGGAATGGTCTGCGGGCATCATGTCGCATTTGGAGAGCCCCAATGTGCCTAAACAGTGGAAACCCCACACAAGTGACCCATTTTGCAAAACAGACCCCCCAACGAACTTATCTAGATGTGTGGTGAGCACTTTGAACCCCTAAGTGCTTCACAGAAGTTTATAATGTACAGCCGTAAAAACAAAAAAATCTTTTTTTTACAAAAATGATTTTTTTTTCCCCCAATATTTTATTTTCACAAAAGTAACAGGAGAAATTGGACCCCAAAAGTTGTTGTCCAATTTGTCCTGAGTACACTGATACCCCATATGTGGGAGAAAACTACTGTATGGGCACACGTCGGGGCTCGGAAGGGAAGTAGTGACGTTTTGGATTGCAGACTTTGATGGAATGGTCTGCGGGCGTCATGTCGCATTTGGAGAGCCCCTAATTGCCTAAACAGTGGAAACCCCCCATAAGTGACCCCATTTTGGAAAATAATCCCCCCAAGAAACTTATCTAGATGTGTGGTGAGCACTATGAACCCCCAAGTGCTTCACAGACGTTTATAACGTAGAGCCATAAAAATAAAAAATCATAATTTTTTTTCCACAAAAATGATATTTTCGCCCCCAATTTTTTATTTTCCCAAGGGTAACAGAAGAAATTAGACCCCAAGAGTTATTGTGCAATTTGTCCTGAGTACGCTGATACCCCATATGTGGGGGTAAACTACTGTTTGGGCGCATGGCAGAGCTCAGAAAGGAAGGAGCACCGGTTGACTTTTTCAACGCAGAATTGGCTGGAATTGAGATCAGACGCCATGTCACTTTTGGAGAGCCCCTGATGTGCCTAAACAGTGGAAATCCCCCAATTCTAACTCCAACCCTAACCCCAACACACCCCTTACCCTAGTCCCAACCCTAACCACAATTCTAACTTCAGCCCCAACCCTAACCCTAACTTTAGCCCTAAACCTAACCCTAATGGGAAAATGGAAATAAATACATTTGTTAATTTTATTATATTTCCCTAACTAAGGGGGTGATAAAGGGGAGTTTGATTTACAATTTATAGCGGGTTTTTATGTTTGCAAATTGTCACATGCTAAAAGAAGTTTTTTATTGCAAAAAATAGTTTTTGCATCACCACATTTTGAGAGCTTTAATTTTTGCATATTTTGGCCCACAAAGTGATGTGAGGTGACAGTCTTATTTTTTGGGGGACGAGTTGATGTTTTTATTGGTACCATTTTTGGGCGCGTGACATTTTTTGATCGCTTTTTATTACGATTTTTGGGAGGTTAGAATGAACAAAAACCAGCAATTCATGAATTTCTTTTGGGGGGGAGTTTATACCGTTCCATGTGTGGTTAAAATTAATAAAGCAGTTTTATTCTTCAGGTCAGTACTATTACAGAGATTTTTTTATGTTTTGGCGCTTTTATACAATAAAAATAATTTCATATAAAAAATAATTATTTTTGCATCTCTTTATTCTGCGAGCTATAACTTTTTTATTTTTTTGCTTATGATGCTGTATGGTGGCTCGTTTTTTGCGGAACAAGATGACCTTTTCAGCGGTACCATGTTTATTTATATCCGTCTTTTTGATCGCGTGTTATTCCATTTTTTGTTCGGCGGTATGATGATAAAGCATTGTTTTTTGCTTCGTTTTTTTTTTCAGCAGGCACTGAGAAAGCCGCCTTCCTGCAAGACCCGGAAGGACCCTGCGGCTATCTTGGATCCTGGGTCCTGCAGGAAGGAAGACCTTAGAACAGCGGGATCACATCGCGCTGTTCTGAGGGTCTCAGGGAAGCACGCAGGGACCCCCCTCACTGCGCAATGCTTCCCTGTGCCCCCGGTACACTGCGATCATGTTTGATCGCAGCGTGCCAGGGGTTAATGTGCCGGGAGTGGTCCATGACCACTCCTGGCACATAGTGCCGGGTGTCAGCTGTGATAATCAGCTGACACCCGGCCACGATCAGCTGCGCTCCCCCCGTGAGCGCAGCTGATCGCGATGACGTACTATCCCGTCCATGGTCAGATGGGCCCAGGTCACCTGGACGGGAAAGTACGTCCGATGGCTGAAAGGCGTTAAATGGAACCTGTCATCAGGATTTACTCAGGGAATATATTAGGATAGCTCTATCAGCCTCTCAATACATGTATTAATGATGCCTGTATTAGATTTTAAAAGTTAAATGTTCATGTTTAAAAACTAAGTTTGTTTGTCCCTAGTTTTCCAGCCTGAGGTCACTGGACTAGTCCTGGACAACTGTCAATCAATGACACTGCATGGTGGCAGCACACCCACAGCAGTGTTACTGATATACTGGATTGCTACATGTGTACAGAGTCATAACAGTACATGAATACATCACTAGAACCATAAACAGTACAGAAATGCATCATCACAACTGCCAGCTGTTAAGGAACACATCACCAGAAGCACATAGACAAATACATCACCATAATCCCCAACAGTATATAAATAAATACATCACCAGATCCACCATCAGTACAGGAATACATCATCAGCGCACACATCAGTACATGAATACAGAATCACAACCACCAACACCAACATTATAGAAATACTGCATCATAACCACCATCATTACATGAATGCATCACCAGAACCACCATCAGTACAGGAAAACATAACCAAAACCACAAACAGTACAGGTATACTGTATGTCATCAGTGCCATCATCAGTACATGAATACATCGCTGAGCCTGGTTGAGCAATCAATTGCAATGCTATAACCTACAGCTCCCAGTATGTCCATAACAATGGTAAGGAGTTAAAGTACTGCCACACTAAGCGATCACACTAGCGATCACGACAACGACGCAAGCTAATGAGATCGTTGGTGTGATCGCTTTAAGGTCGCTAGTAGCTTCCAAACTGTGAGTTGTTGCTAACAGCTATCATCAGACTTCAGATCATGCAGTATCACAGTATTGATGTGAAATAGCCAATATCACAAATAAACACTTAAAATCATGGACCTTATGGATGACATATTTTCTGATTGGAATTGTTGTTTGCTCTTATCCATCTTTTCTAGACTTTGCAGCACACCCCATTATAATGACCTTAAAAATAACTGTCATTATAATGCTTATAAAGTCACGGTATACAGATATTTCCCCATTCTGTGACTCTGAATAAATATTTGTGCCTTATTGTGCTCCATGCACAAAATATGACCCCCCCACAATTTCCCTGTTATGGCACATGTCCTCCACACTTACATCTTCTATGAAATATTGCCTTAACATTGTCCACCGTTATGAACTATAACCACTACTGTCCGCCTTTATTAGCTATAACCTGTTATGTTTTGGTAGCTGAGGAGGCAGGAACAAAAAACCACATAGGCAGCCTGACACCAAAGAGGTTGGAAACTAATAGGTTGCAGACCCCTAAACTAACCGCACAACTAGAAGCAGCCGTGGAGCGTACCTACGGTGGTCCTAGACGCCTCGGCACAGCCGGAGAGATAGCTATCCCTGAAGATGGAAAAAGGAAAGCTGACTGCCCCGGAGTAGACCCCAAAAGAGTAGGAAGCCCCCAAACATATAATGGCGGCTAGACAAGATGAAAACACGAACACAGACAGAAAATAGATTGAGCAAACGCTGGGGCCCAAAACTGTCTAGATAGGATGTACAGGAGAGAATACTGTCTGCAACCCAAAAAAACCCTAGGAAAAACTCCAACACTTCAGAGTCCAATAACATTGAGACCACAGTGGTGCAGATGTTCCTGTCACTGAATGGGGAGGTACTGGAGGAAGAAGAGTAGGAGAAGGAGGGAACCTGGACAGATAAACATCCAGTAATAGTAGGTGTTGGTAGGACATGAGGTAGAACGCATACAGCCTCTGTCCCAGCCGCCACTACATTTACCCAGTGGGCAGTTAGGGCAGTGTCGGACTGGGGAGCCAGGGGCCCACCAGTAACCAATGCTAGGGGCCCACTTTTCAACCACATGCTAATGTGACAATCACAAATTTATATAACAATGAACTGGGTACATTGTTAAATGAATAAGATGGATGGTGACCCACTTGCAGAGGGGCCCACCGGAGGATTCTCCTGTTCTCCTGTGGGCCAGTCCAAACCTGAGTTAGGAGATGCAACATCCTTGATTGTGCTTACCAGTCCACGTATCTGTGGTTATTTGGACCTTGCCACTTACGGCGTTGCGCAGTGCACACTTGATTTGGTCTGCAAAACATTTGTGCAGGGCAGGGAAGGCCCGTCTGGAAAAGTAGTGGCAGCTTTGAACAACTGCAGGACAGCCAACGGCATAATTTCTTTAGAACGGTCCATCTCCACTAGCCAGAATGGCAGCATTTGAAATGCTAGTAGTTTTGAAATTCTGTCATTCAGGACCATGGCTCATGGGTGGCTGGGTTGATATCTCCTCTTTCCCTCTTAGATTTTGGGGATGGAAAGCTGAACACTTCCATGGAACAGTGTAGAGATGCTCAATGACTCTAGTGGTGGTGGTGATCCTGTCACATCCTCTAAATATGGGGAGGCAGGTGGCCCTGTTGATTGTGAGTGTGATGTTGTTACTATATCTGTGATTGGCTTGCTGTTATTCTTGTTTCAGTTTCTGCCTAGTAACAATGATGTAATGGGGAGGAGGAGACTAGGCAGGAGCAGGAAGTCCTGGGTAAGGGGAGCAGGAGAGAGGAACGAAAATAAAGTATGGCTGTTTAAACCTACCATCCAGCATCTCTGTGTGGCCTTCTGGAGTTCCCTTCATCTGCACAACAACACCACAACTGGCGACGAGGAAGCGTTCATCATCAGCTAAAGGTATTTCAGCTCTACAACAATGGCCTGTTTACCTGCCTTCCCTGCTTTTGATGTGCATCAGTCCCCAGCTAACCTAGCAGCATGTTGGAGAAATGGCTGAAGCGTTTTGATATATTCCTACAAGCCATGAACATATCAGATGATACCAGGAAGAAAGCCATGCTATTACATTATGCAGGGAACAAGTCTATGATATCTTCACTACTCTGCCTAATACAGGAAGATAAAGACTATGAGCTCAGTAAGGCAGCATTAAGCAAGTATTTCTCCCCACACAGAAATGCAGCATTTGAAATCTTCAAGTTTAGACAATTAAAGCAGTCAGCAACAGAAAGCATTGATGAATATCATGTCCGACTACGGCACCTTGCAGCTTACTGTGAATTTTACAGATCTCGACAAAGAGATCCAAATGCAGATTTTACAAGGCTGGGTGGGTGGCTGGGTTGATATCTCCTCTTTCCCTCTTAGATTTTGGGGATGGAAAGCTGAACACTTCCATGGAACAGTGTAGAGATGCTCAATGACTCTAGTGGTGGTGGTGATCCTGTCACATCCTCTAAATATGGGGAGGCAGGTGGCCCTGTTGATTGTGAGTGTGATGTTGTTACTATATCTGTGATTGGCTTGCTGTTATTCTTGTTTCAGTTTCTGCCTAGTAACAATGATGTAATGGGGAGGAGGAGACTAGGCAGGAGCAGGAAGTCCTGGGTAAGGGAGCAGGAGAGAGGAACGAAAATAAAGTATGGCTGTTTAAACCTACCATCCAGCATCTCTGTGTGGCCTTCTGGAGTTCCCTTCATCTGCACAACAACACCACAGTGAGCAGGAGGTAGAGGCTGAGACTGCATCAGAAGAGGGAGCAGGAGGAGGCTCAGATCTGTCATGGTTTTTAAGTTGTGTACTCCACTGAACCTCGTGCTTTGAATTCAGATGCCTCTTCATGCAGGTGGTGATCAGGTTCAGAACATTTATGCCTCTCTTCTGTGTGCAAACCACCTGTCGCTTGTTGACAGCACGTTCCCTGAAGAAATGCCACACCAGGGAGCTCATTTGAGCTATCTTTGATGTGCTTATATTAGCCAGGTGGTGGGCAGTAGCAGTTGATCTATGGTTAGGGGCTGCCCGCTGTGCCTTTGTTGCTGAGTGCACCTCTTCTTGGCATACCCATTGCGAATAAATGGAATGGCAGTCGAGCATCCACACTTTAGCTTAACTCTACCAGGTGTTCAAAATCCCCCATTTTGCCAATTAGTGCAGGTCTCACTAGTCGGACCACCACTGATCAACACTTTATGACTTATTCTATGGATAGGTGATGACTTATTTTCACTGGACAACCTCTTTAATATCTACTTGATTTATATAATGTCTGACCACATGAGTGGGTATTAGGAGATATGTGTTTAACATAAAGCACAATTCACTTTCATTTCAGCCCATTTTTTGGAACCTCTGGTGCGTGTTCAGAAAAAAATCATCATGGTACAGTGTTAGATATTAGGTTTTGTTCTGAAAAGTTTGTGTGTGCATTCACCATATACCGTGGGAGAAACTCCTGATGTAAGGAAATATATAAACAGAACTCTTTGATACAGTGGATGTGGGTAATTTTGGAACCTGTCGCTCAGGTATACATTGGTATAGCTTTTTCTTTTTTTTTTTTACATTTTGTTTTTTACATTTGGTGCTTATTGTCAATTTCTTTTGGGGTACACTCAGTTTTATGTGCACATTTTCCCCATAGAATTGCATTAGATATGAAAATGCACTAAAACCACATTAATATATGATCTGTACATACTGTAACTTTATCAATTAAGTTTTGTCGAAGCCAAATACCAGGAAGTATGAAAAACCAAGCAGCTTAACTGAAAGCATGATATATCAAAAAGAGAAAAAAATGCAAGTAAAAAAATAGCATTCACAAATGCAATGAAAAAAAAACAAGTAAGTTAATTTATATAATGGGTGTAGAAATGCCACAGAAAATCATATATTGATCAAATACTCATTGAAAAGTTACAGTCAACATCGTAACAATGAAGTTTCCGGGCAAGACATATTTTTTCTTTTGAGGACCCAAGAGTCAACTTTTCTATGACACCCCTACAGTATGTAGTGTCAGTGGAAAACCTTTAATCTGTCTTAAGGATCAAACACTAATAATTAGTTTTCCAATTAGTTTTGGTTACTGAAAGAACTTTCTAAAAAAATAGATATTTTGAATAAGTAGAAAATAATTATGTAAATGTTAGTTGATCTGCTCCACCGGTTTTATATAAGAGGCATGTCTAAGTCTGAACTGAAATCTTTATGAAAAAAATGATAAATTTCTGTTGATCTCTCCACCATATGAGACAAAAGGCATGTCTGAATGTTAAATCTTTAAACCTGTTATCATCAGTGGTTGGGAAACATACATGCCTTCAGTTATAAACCTTTCACTGTAATTGAGATCATTTCTCCACCACAGGTTCTTCAGAAGACATGTGGCCTCTCGATCCATTCACAGTTGTTTGCTTTTCATAACATTTATCTTCTGGCATTGTTATACATAAAGAGAAGGAACGTGTTCCACTCGAATTATATCCTGGTCCAAAGCCATGGCCAATAGTCGGAAATATTCCCCAAACCCGAATATGCAGAAACCTTACTTATCTTTTCAAGAGGTAAGATCCCGAAGATCTTTATATAGATGTCTCATGATTTACTGTACATAAGGGGGATGCATGGAGTGATTTTTTCTCACAGGTGATGGGGAATTTTGGAGGTACAGATATTTTAAGTGGTATACAAACATAATGGTTTTCACCTTAGGCTTATTCAAAGTCCGAGCACATCGCTCTGATCTTGGACCTCATATACAAAACTGGTCATGATTCTCCTACTCGAGCATGACAGACTCATGGAATTATCTGAAGCCATCATGCTCCAGGAGGGGACCCCAGCCAGTCCTACATTGTGATCCAAGATCGGATCAATGTGCATGCATGTCTGAATGAGCCCTTAATTGTGATAAAGAGCTTCATGGTTTTTTTTTTTCAGTTTACATAGTATCTTATAAGAAAAACACTTTTTCTGGTAAAAAGGACTTGATGAATCAGCCTTAAGTTCTTTATTGAACCCAAACAAGCCACTCTGGTATTTTAGTCAGGGGGTTAAAAC
>JARQOD010006093.1:0-44651 GCA_033576555.1 Oophaga sylvatica | reverse complement strand
GGGGAAAATCGTTTAAAGGGGCCCGTCTCACTTTGGGATTTTCGCTCCCGAGATCGCGCTGATCACTAGTTTTGTGACCGGGAAAGGGCTCCCCGGGGAACGCTTTTGGTTTACATTGCGACGATCATTTTAATGAAATAAAGACACATTTTTTTTGACCATCTTTTATTTTACTGCAAAAACCTTTCCTGATAAAATAAAATAAAAAAGCAAAATTATTCTTACCTATCCCATGCACAGTCAGGTCCCGGTGTAATCCTCGAAGGGTTTTATTTTTTACTGCGGGGGACCGCGCTAATGCGCGCCTCACAGTAAACCCCAAATGAATGAGTTCCTCTCCTGCCTGAAGGAGAGTAAAGTGGGTGTCACATAACGATACACCAGCGACCCGACAACGATATGCACTTGTTAGGATGTGGTGTATCGCTACATGATCGCGCGAGCTGCCAAACAGGCAGCCAGGCGCGATTGGGACGCGACACTGCGGGAAAAATCGCTTAAGGGCCCGTCTCACATAGGATATCGCTACCGAGATCGCGCTGATCACTAGTTTTGTGACGCAGCAGGAGCTCACCAGCGAACGCTGTGTTGACATTAGCGACGATCGCCCCCGCCGGGTATCGCTGATCGTCGCAGAAATGTAAGGCCCTTTTTTTTGATCCTGGTTTCCCTCTGCAGGCACGCATCGCTGCGTGTGACAGGCGGGAAACCAGCGATCAAAGGTCCTGACTTTCAGCACGATCCAGCGTCCCCGGGCAGGGGGGTGATCGTCGCGATGTAAAACACAGCGATATCGCTGGTGAGCTCGTGTGCGTCACAAAACAGTGATCAGCAGCGATCCCGGTAGCGAATCGTATTGAGAGGGGCCCTTAAGTGGAAAGCTTAATTGATTGCTTTCCACTTTCACTTCAGGTCAGCCAGGGACACAATCAGTGACGTCAGAGGGAATGATTAACAAAAATAGGGGTTCCCTTCGAAAAAGAAATGGCGTGGGGTCCCCCCTATTTTTGTTAACCAGCCAGATGAAGCAGACGCTGAGGCATGGATTTTTCAGGCTGTTAAGGAGCCAAGATCCATGGACCTTGCCAGCCTGATAATACCAGGCCCAGCAGTCTGCTATCTGGCTGATTAACAAAAATAGGGGATCCCCTCGAAAAAAATTGGCGTGGGGTCCCCCTATTTTGTTAACCAGCCAGATGAAAGCAGACCGCTGAGGCCTGGATTTTCAGGCTGTTAAGGAGCCAAGATCCATGGACCTTGCCAGCGTGATAATACCAGGCCACAGCAGTCTGCATATCTTGGCTGATTAACAAAAATAGGGGATCCCCTCGAAAAAAATTAGCGTGGGGTCCCCCTTTTTTTGTTAACCAGCCAGATGAAGCAGACCGCTGAGGCCTGGTTTTTCAGGCTGGTAAGGATCCAATATCCATGGACCTTGCAAGCCTGATAATACCAGGCCACAGCAGTCTGCTTAGCTTGGCTGGTTAACAAAAATAGGGGATCCCCTCGAAAAAAAAAAACGGCGTGGGGATCCCCCCTATTTTTGTTAACCAGCCAAGTAAAATGCAGACTGCTGCGGCCTGGTATTAAAAGACTGTCAGGCCCATGGATTTTGGCCCTCAAAGCCTGATAATACCAGGCTACAGCAGCCCCACATTTGGCGCATCAAAAGATGTGCCAATTGTGGCACTTTACCCGGCTCTTCCCACTTGCCCTGTAGCGGTGGCAGCGGGGTAATAAGGGGTTATTGTCACCGTTGATTGCCGGTGACAATAAGCCCGGTTAATAATGGAGAGGCGTCAATAAGACACCGATCCATTATTAATCCCAAAGTTATTAAATGTATAAAAAAAAGACAAAGCAAGAAAAAAGTCTTTTAATGAAATAAAAGAGACAACACAGTTTTATTTAATTTTATTATACACTCTCCTGCGACGCCATCGATCTCCTGTAAAAAAGAAAAAAAAAACAAACCAACAGTATACCACCTGTCCGACGCAGTCCATAACGACAGTCCCACGGCGATCCAGCTCTGTACATCGCAATGACAGGCAGAGCTGTCATTGCAACGCAGCACAGCTGATTACCTGCTCCCCGGCGGTGACGTCATCGGACTGACTGCTTTACGGCCGGGATTACCCAGCAGTCACTGCAGTTTATCGCGGGAGAAACTGCATGTGACCGCCGGGGAGAAGTATAATGGCGGCCATGAAAGCAGTCCAGCCGTGACCGCCGGAGATCTTCTGCCAGGTAAGTGCCGTGACCTGACAGACCCGCAGAGGACACGACAGTGACAGTGACATCCCGATTCCGGTATCCGATAAGACGAAAATATCGGAACTCGGAATCGGAATTCCGATACAGCTAATATCGCCGATACCCGATATTTGCAGTATCGGAATGCTCAACACTAGTTGTCATGCTTTATGTATGCTTGAGTGCAGCCTTTTTTTGGATATTGTTCTGTTGGGGATTATGGGTGAAATATCACAAAATACACATGCCTGGAACATATTTATCTACATTCAATAGGATATATGGGTATAACTATTGTTCTGTATGGGGATTATGGGTGAAATATCACAAATACACATGCCAGGAACATACTTCATCTACTTCTCATAGGAATATGGGTATAACTATTGTTCTGTATGGGGATTATGGGTAAAATATCACAAATACACATGCCCAGGAACATACTTCATCTACTTTTCATAGGAATATGGGTATAACTATTGTTCTGTATGGGGATTATGGGTGAAATATCAAAATACACATGCCCAGGAGCATACTTCATCTACTTCTTATAGGATATGGGTATAACTATTGTTCTGTATGGGGATTATGGTAAAATATCACAAATTCACATGCCAGGAACATACTTCATCTACTTTTCATTAGGAATATGGGTAAACTCTGTTCTGTATGGGGATTATGGGTGAATATCACATAATACACAGGCCCAGGAACATACTTCATCTACTTCTCATAGGAATATGGGTATAAACTATTGTTCTGTATGGGGATTATGGGTGAAAATTCACAAATACACATGCCCAGGAACATACTTCATTTACATTCAATAGAAATATGGGTATAACTTATTGTTCTTTATGGGAATTATGGGTGAAATATCACAAATGCACATGCCTAGGAACATACTTCATTATTCTCATAGGAATATGGGTATAACTATTGCTCTGTATGGGGATTATGGGTAAAATATCACAAATACACATGCCCAGGAACATATTTCATCTACTTCTGATAGGAATATGGGTATAACTATTGTTCTGTATGGGGATTATGGGTGAAATATCACAAATACACATGCCCAGGAGCATACTTCATCTACTTCTCATAGGAATATTGGTGTAACTATTGTTCTCTATGGGGATTATGGGTGAAATATCACAAATACACATGCCCAGGAACATACTTCATCTACTTCTCTTTGGAATATGGGTATAACTATTGTTCCGTATGGGGATTATGGGTGAAATATCACAAACACACATGCCAGGAACATACTTCATTTACATTCAATAGGAATATGGGTATAACTATTGTTCTGTATGGGGATTATGGGAAAAATATCACAAATACACATGCCCAGGAACATACTTCATCTACTTCTCATAGGAATATGGTTATAACTATTGTTCCGTATGGGAATTATGGATGGCTGAAATTCACAAATACATATATTCACTAACATATTTCTTGTCCTTCTGATAGGAATATTGTATAATTCATATTCTATATGGGGATTTGGGTGACATATCAGGAATAACATTGTGAACAATTTTCAAAAAGAATGATTTTCCCCGGACCTTCAGGAGGGAATACATGGCATTATCTGGTGCCTTGTATTCGTCCGGTACTGAAGGGGTTAAATGGGAGGGAAGATGTTTTCCCGCTATTTTTTTGTAGGTCACGTCAACAAGGTGATAGGGTTAAGTGATTGGTGAGCCCGGCCACTCAGGGGTCAGTAGTAGGCAGACAGTATTTTTTGCCCTGGTGACTGCCCCTGATTGGTCTGGACTTTGGTTTACTGGGGAAGTGCAGGGTGATAAGTGGGCAGCACCGGAGGCGTGGTCTGTTCTCCGGCGCTGTCATACTGGGAGCTGCCCCACCCTCCCTCCCCTATTTTATGCTTTTAGTCATGGCCGGGTTACTCGTCCAGCCCCCCAGCACACACAGATTCCAGGGCACAGGCAGCACCTGTCCTTAGCTGCAGCAGACAATAACCACAGGGGTCCTAGTGTACTCTGGGTGGAAGCACAGTTCCCCCTCTTACATGGGCACCTTCCCACCCACTCTATGAATGCCCACATAAAACAGCCCTTGTCTGCAACTTTAATTTAACCCTCTCAACACGTAGTGTGCTGGAGGAAAATATTTTGGGTTTTTCACATCACTGACGCCATTATGCGCAGAGGTACATATCTCTCCTCATACACTGTGCCAGTGACCCTGTCACATATGTATGTAAAACTTCTGGTTTCAACTGTATATGTTTTTAAGAGAGGAAAATGACTTGAACTCTACAGCCACCTATTGGAAGTATCAATTTAAAAGTAAATATCAATGTTTAACCCCTTAACGACCGCCGATACGCCTTTTAACGGCGGTCATTAAGGGTACTTATATCAAAAATCAATACATGTCACTCCTCATAAAATGAGAAAGAGGTGCCTAGATCAAAGGGTTACCAAGCCCATATTACAAATATAAAAATGAACAAATCTGGCACTAAAAGAAATGATGCTAAATCATAAACTCATTTTTATTCACAAAATCCAAGGTAACGTTTCGGTCGAAAACCTCGACCTCCATCAGACTGTAAAAAAATATATATCAAAAAAGGTATATTATAAACATGTAAAGAATCATAATTATCCAAATAATCAAAAATCAGTGAAACCAAAATATTGCTTCATATCATGAAAGACTTCACTTAAAACGTAATTAATGAGATTTATCGTATATAATGTGCGTATAGGAGATCACATAGTGATAGTCATCATAGGAATTCACAGAGTAGACTGAGTATATCAAATATAGTACCACAGAGGTTTCTTCGGAAGAAAACAACATATAACAAATAAAGCAATCATACATATTATTGCCATCCAAGTGATTTCAAAACGGGGTAATTATGAAGGGGTATACAAACTAAATAAGATTCAGCTTACCCAAAACTTTGTTTATAATCAGATAATAATTTCTGAAAAAACATAAAATAAACGCTATTTGTGAGCGTTCGGAGCCTTGTAAAGAGGAACAAGAGGTGCTCATAGCAATAGAGAGAAGGAGAAAAATCTTACCGCAGAAATATATGACAGGAATCGTAAATAATAGCGCTTCTGTCGTATGGCTTTCAGCATATATAGCAGCGCTGTTCCTGTATACTAAATAACATGAGATTTCTCAGGCTAATCTATATGCTCCTGAGCAAACCAAGCTCATAAGGTGTACAAAAGCCGCTCTTACCTAAACGGACTTCTCAAGTGGAAGGAATCGTGTGCATAGCGCTTATTAGAAACGGCACGTATGCCAGTGAAGTGCGCTCGGTACGCTGTATGCCATGTGCGTCCAAATATGGCGGTGGACGCCGGAAGTCTGGAAACTGTCCATTCTGAGTGACGGTACTAAGCGTTAGAATGGCGCGCTGTAATGACGCGCATGGCCAAAAAGTGAGTAAGTGCTGAACAGGGAGCCGGCGTGACACGCTGTGGAACGCAAGGTCATGTGATGGTGCAGCGATTTTCTTACAGGTGAAAAACAGTCAACGCTGGAACCGGTGTCATAGGTGAGTATTCAGTATAATAAAGAATTATGTAGTAACCTAAAGAAAAAATAAGACAATAAATATGCACATAAACACATGTGACAAATGATAATTAATTATAGCAATAAGAAAAAATATTCCTTATTCAATATAAATTCATAACATTATACTCCTTATTTAACCCTTTTGGTTCCATACTTTTTATTAAGTAATGTATCCAATATGCTTCTCGAAGTTGAAGTCTCTTAGTTATGTTACCCCCTCTCCCATTCAAATGTACCTGTTCCAGAACTAAAAATCTTAGTTGGGCTATGGAGTGACCCATTTCATTAAAGTGGGAAATGGAATAGGTAAATGAAGTTTTTGCACCTAATATCAGATTTATGATGTGAAATACGGTCTTTTATGGCTTGGGAGGTTTTCCCATGTAAATTTACCACAGGGACATTTGATAGCGTATATTACTGTTCTAGAATTGCAAGTATAATATCCTTTAATGGGAATGTCCTCGCCAGTTAAAGGATGTGAAATATTGGGGCCCTTTAATACATTAGTACACTGTGCGCATGAAGACAAGGATATGTGCCTTTTTTCTGGGTGTTAAGGAATTGTTGCACTGGAACCTTAACACTGGAACCTATGTCAGCTCGCACAATTTTATTCTTGATATTACCCGCCCTTCTAAAACAGGGTAAGAAGGGTACCTGGAATTCTATAACATTGGGGAAGCTGTCTCGGAGTATGTGCCAATGTTTGCGTATCTTCTTATGTAATTGGTACATGAAAGGGTGAAATGTGTGGACGAATGGGATCTAGGTGTAGTAAACGTCTTGTCTGTTTTACTAAAAAAAATTTACGAGATCGGTTTTAGAAGTCCCCGTGGATATCTTCTTTCAAAAATTTGCTCTCCATTTCGTCCATACGATGTAATCGTGTCTCAGGATCACTCACTATTATCTTAACCCGTTCAAAATTGTGACCTTGGTACTGATTTTTTCACTGCATTGGAATGACAACTCTGATATAGTAAAAGATTATTACGATCAGTATCTTTTGTATAAATCAAGGGTCAACTCGAGGAAGATTAGCTTCTTGGATACAATGGTATTATTGGATGAGATGGGCAACTTGACCCTTGATTTTTATACTAAAGATACTGATCGTAATAATCTTTTACTATATCAGAGTTGTCTTTCCAATGCAGTGAAAAAATCAGTACCAAGGTCACAATTTGAAAGGGTTAAGAGAATAGTGAGTGATCCTGAGACACGATTACTTCGTATGGACGAAATGGAGAGCAAATTTTTGGAAAGGGATATCCACGGAGACTTCTAAACCGATCTCGTAATTTTTTTGAGTAATCAGACAAGACGTGTTACTACACCTAGGATCCCATTCGTCCACATATTTCACCCTTTATGTACCAATTACATAAGAAGATACGCAAACATTGGCACATACTCTGAGACAGCTTCCCCAATGTTAGAGAATTCCAGGTACCCTTTTACCCTGTTTTAGAAGGGCGGGTAATATCAAGAATAAAATTGTGCGAGCTGACATAGGTTCCAGTGTTAAGGTTCCAGTGCAACAATTCCTTAACACCCAGAAAAAAGGCACATATCCTTGTCTTCAATGCGCACAGTGTACTAATGTATTAAAGGGCCCAATATTTCACATCCTTTAACTGGCGAGGACATTCCCATTAAAGGATATTATACTTGCAATTCTAGAACAGTAATATACGCTATCAAATGTCCCTGTGGTAAAATTTACATGGGAGAAACCTCCCAAGCCATAAAAGACCGTATTCACATCATAAATCTGATATTAGGTGCAAAAAACTTCATTTACCTATTCCATTTCACTTTAATGAAATGGGTCACTCCATAGCCCAACTAAGATTTTTAGTTCTGGAACAGGTACATTTGAATTAGGAGAGGGGGTAACATAACTAAGAGACTTCAACTTCGAGAAGCATATTGGATACATTACTTAAAAAGTATGGAACCAAAAGGGTTAAATAGGGATATAATGTTTGAATTTATATTGAATATAGGAATATTTTTTCTTATTGCTATAATTAATTATCATTTGTCACATGTGTTTTATGTGCATATTTATTGTCTTATTTTTTCTTTAGGTTACTACATAATTCTTTATTATACTGAATACTCACCTATGACACCGGTTCCAGCGTTGACTGTTTTCACCTGTAAGAAATTGCTGCACCATCACATGACCTTGCGTTCCACAGCGTGTCACGCCGGCTCCCTGTTCAGCACTTACTCACTTTTGGCCATGCGCGTCATTACAGCGCGCCATTCTAACGCTTAGTACTCGTCACTCAGAATGGACAGTTTCCAGACTTCCGGCGTCCACCGCCATATTTGGACGCACATGGCAACAGCGTACCCAGCGCACTTCACTGGCATACGTGCCGTTTCTAATAAGCGCTATGCACACGATTCCTTCCACTTGAGAAGTCCGGTTTAGGTAAGAGCGGCTTTTGTACACTTATGAGCTTGGTTTGCTCAGGAGCATATAGATTAGCCTGAGAAATCTCATGTTATTTAGTATACAGGAACAGCGCTGCTATTATATGCTGAGAAGCCATACGACAGAAGCGCTATTATTTACGATTCCTGTCATATATTTCTGCGGTAAGATTTTTTCTCCTTCTCTCTATTGCTATGAGCCCTTTTGTTCCTCTTTACAAGGCTCCGAACGCTCACAAATAGCGGTTTTTTTATGTTTTTCAGAAATTATTATCTGATTATAAACCAAAGTTTGGGTAAGCTGAATCTTATTTAGTTTGTATACCCCTTCATAATTACCCGTTTTGAAATCACTTGGATGGCAATAATATGTATGATTGCATTATTTGTTATATGTTGTTTTCTTCCGAAGAAACCTCTGTGGTACTATATTGATATACTCAGTTACTCTGTGAATTCCCATGATGATAATCTCCTATACGCACATTATATACGATAAATCTCATTAATTACGTTTTAAGTGAAGTCTTTCATGATATGAAGCAATTTTGGTTTCACTGTTTTCTTTTGATATTTGGATAATTTTGATTCTTTCTGTTTTTAATAACTTTTTTTTGTAAAAAAACATGATCAAAAAAAAAAAAATTTTAAAACCCCCCCTTTATCCCCCTTAGTTGGGCATTAAAAAAAATAAAAAATTATTTATTTATTTTCTGTTGGGTTTTTGGGTTTTTTTAGGGTTGGGGTTTAATTGGGGTTTTGGGGGTTTTAAAATTGGGTTAGGTTGCTTAGGGTTGGGTTGATTGGGGAGGGTTTAATTAGTTTAGGGTTAAGTGGGTTTTACGCGTTATGGGCCCTTTTGACGGACGGTTCACCGGGGGTATAACCGGTGAAACGCAGTCCTTAACGTGCCATTCCCCCTTTGAGGGGCCGCGTAAAGGCTCGTTTGCGACGTGCCATATTCGTGAGGGGCCCCGGGGCGGGGTTCGCGTCGGGGCTCCTCACCGCTAGCGCGGGGAATCTCTGTGTTCCTCTGCGCAGGGGTATCAAAACGCGATCGCGTTTGTTTTTCCTTCCCCCCGTCAAGCTATGGTTGAACGGGCGGGGGAAAAAAAAGCAAAATGCCTTTAGGGTTAGGGTTTTAATTTAGGGTTAGAATTAGGGTTAGGGTTACATTAGGGGTTGGGTAAAATTGGGTTTTAGTTTTTAAAATTAGATTTTGGGAAAATTTAAATTGGTTAAAATTTTTGGGTTTTTGGGTTGGGAAATTTGGTTGGTTGGGGTTGGGTTTGGGTTAGGGTTGTTTGGGTTAGGGTTGGAGCTAAAATTGGGGTTTCCCTTTTAGGAATCGGGGGGGCCCAAAAACACGACGGGCGTTCAAAAGTAAATCGTGCTCCCCCCCTTTCGCCCCTCCGGCGCCCAAACAGTGGTTTCCCCAAAAAGGGGTTACACGTACTCGGAAAATTGACACCAATTTTGGGGTTCTAATTTTCTTGTTCCTTGGAAAAAATAACAAATAGCGGCAAAAAAAAATGTTTTTAAAAAAAAAAATATTTTTTATTTTCCGCTCGGGTTTTAAAAAATTTTGGAAACATTGGGGTTCAAAGTGCCCCCAAAACAGATAATTCTTAAAGGGGTTTTATTTCCCCAAAAGGGGGTCTTGGGGGGGTTTCCTTTTTAGAACTGGGGGCCCAAAACACGAGTGGTTTAAAAAAGTCAAAGGCGCCCCCCCCCTTCCGAGCCCTGCCTCGCCCAAACGTGGTTTCCCAAAAAGGGGTACAGCGTACTCGGAAAAATTTCCCCCTTTTGGGGGTTTTAAAATTTCCCTTTTCCCCCTTGGGAAAAAAAAAATGTGGCTAAAAAAATTTTTTTTGGGGAAAAAAAAGTTTTTTTATTTTCACGCTCGGTTTATAAATTTCGGCCACTTGGGGTTAAAAGTGCTCACCAACTTAGTTTAACTTTGGGGGGTCATTTTCCCAAAGGGTTTGTCACTTGGGGGGGGTTTTCTATTTTTGGTACATAAGGGCTCTGAAAAAAAAAAAAAAAAAAAAAAAAAAAAAAAAAAAAAAAAAAAAAAAAAAAAAAAAAATGACGCCCCAGAAATTCCATCAAATTGCATTACAAAATCGCTCCTTCCCTTCCAACACTCCCTGCGCCCAAACAGTGGTTTACCCCAACATATGGGGTATCAGCGTACTCAGGACAAATTGCACACCAATTTTGGGGTTCTAATTTCTCCTGTTACCCTTGGGAAAATAAAAAATAGCTGGCTAAAAAATCATTTTGAGAAAAAAAATGATTTTTCATTTTCACGGCTCTGCGTTTATAAATTTCGTGAAGCACTTGGGGGTTCAAAGTGCTCACCACACATCTAGATAAGCTCCTTAAGGGGTCTAGTTTCCAAAATGGGGTCACTTGTGGGGGGTTTCCACTGTTTAGACACATCAGGGGGTCTCCAAACACGACGTGGCTTTCAAAAAGTCAAATGGCGCTCCCTCCCTTCCGAGCCCTGCCGTGCGCCCAAACAGTGGTTTACACCAACATTGGGGTATCAGCGTACTCAGGACAAATTTCACACCCAAATTTTGGGGTTCTAATTTCTCTGGTTACCCTTGGGGAAAATAAAAAATAGCTGGCTAAAAAAATCATTTTGGAAAAAAAATGATTTTTCATTTTCACGGCTCTGCGTTTATAAATTTCTGTGACGCACTTGGGGTTCAAAGTGCTCACCACACATCTAGATAAGCTCCTTGGGGGGTCTAGTTTCCAAAATGGTGTCACTTGCAGGGGGTTTCTACTGTTTAGGTACATCAAGGGCTCTGCAAACACAACATGACGCCCGCAGAACATTCCATCAAAGTCTGCATTACAAAATGGCGCTCCTTCCCTTCCAAGCACCCCCATGCGCCCAAACAGTGGTTTCACCCCACATATGGGGTATCAGCGTACACAGGAAAAATTTCACAACAACTTTTTTGGGTCCAATTTCTCCTGTTACCCTTGGGAAATAAAAAAAATAGCGGCTAAAGAATCATTTTTGAGGAAAAAAATGATTTTTTATTTTCACGGCTCTACGTTTATTAATTTCTGTGAAGCACTTGGGGTTCAAAGTGCTCACCACACATCTAGATAAGTTCCTTAAGGGGTCTAGTTTCCAAAATGGTGTGATTTGTGGGGGGTTTCGACTGTTTACGCGTATCAGGGGCTCTCCAAACGCGACATGGCGTCCAATTTCAATTCCAGCCAAATTTTTGGGTTTTGAAAAAGTCAAACGGCGCTCCTTCCCTTCCAAGCCCTGCCGTGCGCCCAATCAGTGGTCCCACCCCACATATGGGGTATCAGCGTACTCAGGACAAATTGGACAACAACTTTATGGTCTAATTTCTCCTGTTACCCTTGGGAAAATAAAAAATTGGGGACTAAACGATCAGGTTTGTGGAAAAAATATACTTTTTTATTTTCATGCCCGGGAGTTATAAACTTCTGTGAAGCACTTGGGGGTTCAAGTGCTCACCACACATCTATATAAGTTCCTTAGGAGGTCTAGTTTCCAAAATGGTGTTCACTTGTGGGGGGTTTCCACTGTTTAGACACATTAGGGCCTCTACAAACGCGACATGGCGTCCAGCCAATTCTGAGTTGAAAAAGTCAAAATGCGTCCTTCCCTTCCAAGCTCTGCATGCACCCAAAAAAGTGGTTTACCCCCACATATGGGGTAATCGCATGCTCAGGACAAATTGCACAAAAACTTTTGGGGTCTTGTTACCTTGGGAAAATAAAAAAATTGGGGTGAACAGATCGTTTTTGTGGAAAAATATGATTTTTTTATTTTCATGGCTCTATGTTCTAAACTTCTGTGAAGCACTTAGAGGTTCAAAGTGCTCACCACACATCTAGATAAGTTCTTTAGGGGGTCTAATTTCCAAACTGGGGTCACTTGTGGGGGGTTTCCACTGTTTAGAACACAGGGCCTCTACAAAACACGACATGACGTCCAGCCAATTCTGCGCTGAAAAGTCAAACGGCGCTCCTTCCCTTCCAAGCTCTTTCCATGCACCCAAAACAGTGGTTTACCCCCACATATGGGGTATCAGCATGCTCAGGACAAATTGCACAAAAACTTTTGGGGTCTTGTTACCCTTGGGAAAATAAAAATTGGGGTGAAAAGAATGTTTTTGTGGAAAAAATATGATTTTTTATTTTCACTGTTCTATGTTATAAACTTCTGTGAAGCACTTGGAGGTTCAAAGTGCTCACCACACATCTAGATAAGTTCTTAGGGGTCTAGTTTCCAAAATGGAGTCACTTGTGATGGGTTTCCACTGTTTAGACACATCAGGGCCTATACAAACGCGACATGGCGTCCAGCCAATTCTGCGTTGAAAAAGTCAAATGTCGTCCTTCCCTTGCGACCTCTGCGTGCGCCCAAAAAGTGGTTTACCCCACATATGGGGTATCGGCTTATTCAGGAGAAATTGCACAATAAATTTTGTGGTTCATTTTTTCTTTTAACAGTTGTGAAAATAAAAAAAAATAGGTTCCGAAGTAAAGTTTTTGCAAAAAAGTTAAATGTTAATTTTTTCCTTCCACATTGCTTCAGTTCCTGTGAAGCACGTAAAGGGTTAATAAACTTCTTGAATGTGGTTTTGAGCACCTTGAGGGGTGCGTTTTTTAGAATGGTGTCACTTTTGGGTATTTTCTATCGTATAGACCCCTCAAAGTGACTTCAAATGTGATGTGGCCCCTTTAAAATAAAAATGGTGTTGTAAAATGAGAAATCGCTGGTCAACTTTTAACCTTATAACTTCGTAACAAAAAAAAATTTTGGTCCCAAAATTGTGCTGATGTAAAGTAGACATGTGGGAAATGTTATTTATTAAGAAATTTTTGTGACATATCTCTCTGATTTAAGGGCATAAAAATTTAAAGTTTGAAAATTGTTAAATTTTCAAAATTTTCGCCATATTTCCGTTTTTTTCATAAATAAACACAAGTCATGTCAAAGAAATTTTACCACTAACGTGAATTATAATATGTCACGAAAAAACAATCTCAGAATCAGCGGGATTCGTTAAAGCGTTCCAGAGTTATAACCTCATAAAGTGACAGTGGTCAGAATTGTAAAAATTGGCCCTGTCATTAAGCTGCAAAATGGTTGTCACTAAGGGGTTAAGGAGCCTTGCAAAAGTGTTGATATTGACTTTTAGGATTTGTACGTATAATAGGTGGCACTAGAGTTCCAGTTCTCTTCCTCTCTGAACAGGCAATTTTCATATTTAATTTCCCAGAGGAGCATTGCAAGGCTTGTAAGTCTCCTTACACTGGCAGGCCAGGAATGTCACTTTCCACAAGGTGAAAATTTTCCCTTAGATCCTAAGTTTTTAAGATGCACACATGGCCTACCTCCGAGGATTAGATGTTAGTTGGATAATCAACTATTTCATTGCGCCCTGTAGTTCTACTTTTCAGTTAATCTTAATCCTCTTATTTGTAATATCTATTTACCATTCCCTATACCGTTACCTCCTCCACACGCAGCTTTTTCTCACAAGATTCATTCATCATCTGCCTTTTACATACATGACTTTAATTCAATAACCCAACAAAGGAGAATGGTCATAAAACCTTAACCTTAGCATATATTTCAATGACCAAAGGGCGTTTGTGTGACACATAAGTGATGTTTAATATACCCTTTCAGCCAGGGGCGGACACTGACAGCTTGGGGCCCTGTGCAAGAAATGTGTCTGGGCCCCCTTCCTTTTATGGCGACAAAGCTACATATACAGTACAGTATATATATAGTCACGCACACATACATGTATATATATTACATAGTCTCCTTTATTATGTATATTGCTGTCCAGGGCCGGCGTCAGCACCCGGCACACCCGGGCAAGTGCCGGGGCCCTGAGCAGGCGGGGGGGCCCACTCGCCGTCTGGCACCCCCGCGCCCGTTATCGGAGGAGAGCGGTGTCAGCGCCGCCGCTGGGCCCCCTCCCCGCTTGCTCAGGGCCCCGGCAGGAGCTGGCACAATACTTACCTCTCCCGTGCCTCATCTGCCGCAGCTCCGGGCTCCAGGGGGCGCCGGCGCTTCCTCTCACAGCAGGCCGCTGGATGACGTCATCATTCAGCGGCCGGCTGTGGCAGAGAGGGCGCGATCGCCAGACAGGTGAGATGTGTCGTGTGTGTGTATGTGTCTGTGTGTGTCTGTGTGTATGTAGTGCGGTGCTTTGTGTGTGTGTGTGTGTATGTGTATGTATGTATGTGAGAGAGTGCTTGTGTGCTGTCTGTGTGTGATGATGGGCAGGCATTGATGATAATGGGGAGGCCATGATGATGATGGGGAGGCCATGATAATGATGGGCAGGCATTGATATTGGCGAGGCGATAATGATGATGGGCAGGCATTGATGATAATGGGGAGGCCATGATGATGATGGGCAGGCATTGATGATATTGGGGAGGCGATGATGATGATGGGCAGGCATTAATGATAATGGGGAGGCCATGATGATGATGGGGAAGCCATGATGATGATGGGGAGGCATTGATGATGATGGGCAGGCATTGATGATAATGGGGAGGCTTTCCACACGCCCTTTCCTGAGCCGTAACAGTGCAGAACGCAGTACAGCGCAGAGGAGAGCTCCATATTTTGTATGGAGCATTATATGGGGACCAGTATCCTGTATGGAGCATTATATGGGGATCATTATCCTGTATAGAGCATTATATTGGGTCCAGTATTCTGTATGGAGCATTATTTTGGGTCCAGTATTCTGTATGGAGCATTATATTGGGTCCATTATTCTGTATGGAGCATTATTTTGGGTCCAGTATTCTGTATGGAGCATTATATGGGGGGTGACATCCTGCATGGGGTATTATATGGGTGATGAGGGGGAGACTGTGGTGCCCATAATATTGTATGGAGGACTGTACTGTCCAGTCTGTTCTGTGCGCTGTGAGGATTTGGCAGTTTTTGAGCTATTGTACAATTTACAATAGATATCACTCATGTAATGGAAGAAGTGAAGTATTTGGCATTGTACTATACCCATATTTCTCTGCTGTATCTGTGCATCATGAATCGTGGTCTGTGTTAAAGGGGCCCACTGAGGCTCCTTCGCCCGGGGCCCATAAAAACCTGGAGCCGGCCCTGTTGCTGTCCCTTTTACAGTGCCCTCTCTTGTTATGTACAGTACCGTCCCTTACATATTGGATTAAATAGAGCCCTGTTTTTTTATTACATACCGTCCTGTCTTGTTAGCTGTATAATGCAATGATGGCTGATGGAGCATGGGAAAGCTTCCTTTCTAATGGAGGGACTGATGGACTGGCAATCTGGTCACAGAATACACTATGTAAGAGACAGCACTATACATAACAGAAGAGGAAGCTATATAATAAGGGATGCCACCATATATAACTAGAGAGGATGGTACGTAATAAGGGACGGTGTTATACATAAAAGAGGAAACTATGTAACTAAGGATGGTGTTATACAGAATTAGTGAGTACACTATATGCTAAGGGACTGTGTTATACATAATAAGTACGTACACTATATACTAAGGGACTGTGTTAGACATAGTAAGTATTACACTATATACTAAGGGACTGTGTTAGACATAAGTGAGTACACTATTATACTAAGTCACTGTGTTAGACATAATAAGTGATAATGTCTTCCTCCACCTCACCCTGTTCCAAAGGCCATTATAAGTCCCCCTTCTTCACATCCCAATCCCCACACCCCTCATTGTTCTCCTCCCCCCCACATCCCATTATTGTCCTCTCCCCACCCCATCATTGCCCTCTTCACCACCTCCATCATTGCCTTCTACTCCACCACTATCTTTGCATTCTCCCCCACCACCCATCATCATTTCTTTTTCCCCCACCACCCTATAATTTCTTTTTCCCCCACCACCCCATCACTGCCCTTTCCACCACCTCCATCATTGCCTTCTCCCCTAACCACCCATCATTGCTTTCTCCATCACCCCATCATTGCCTTCTCTCCATCACTCCCATCATTGCCTTCTCCCCATCACCCAATCATTGCCTTCTCCCCATTACCCCCATCATTGCCTTCTCCCCATCACCCCATCATTGCCTTCTCCCCATTACTCCCATCATTCCCCTCTCCTCCACCTACACACAGACACACACACAGCACCATTGACCTCTCTGCATATTCCCCTGCAGCACTATGCATGCAAGCACGCACACACACCACTCATCTCTACACACATACATACAAAACACACACACACATACATACATACATACAAAACACACACACATACATACGTACGTACAGTACAGACCAAAAGTTTGGACGCACCTTCTCATTCAAAGATGTTTCTGTATTTTCATGACTATGAAAATTGTACATTCACACTGAAGGCATCAAAACTATGAATTAACACATGTGGAATTATATACTTAAAAAAGTGTGAAACAACTGAAAATAAGTATTAAATTCTAGGTTCTTCAAAGTAGCCACCTTTTGCGTTGATTACTACTTTGCACACTCTTGGAGTTCCCAGAGATGCTTAGCACTTGTTGGCCCTTTTGACTTCACTCTGCGGTCCAGCTCACCCCAATTGGGTTTAGGTCTGGTAACTGTGGAGGCCAGGTCATCTGGCGTAGCACCCCATCACTCTCCTTCTTGGTCAAATAGCCCTTACACAGCCTGGAGGTGTTTTTGGGGTCATTGTCCTGTTGAAAAAAAATGATGGTCCAACTAAATGCAAACCGGATAGAATAGCATGCCGCTGCAAGATGCATTTTTTCTGGCTCTGGGGTTATTGTACGATGAACCTAATGTCACTGATCAAGCTGAAAAAACCTTGTTGGCATTAAATCAGGGGTTGAGGACGCTGAGTTGTACTGTCAGAAATTCCAAAAGTGGGCAGTCCTGACTAAATGGAATGATGATGCTTTGGCAGCCCTTTTTCGGAAGGGTCTGTCAGGGAATGTAAAAGATGTTATGGTGGGTTTCCCTGCTCCTCTGGTCTCAATGATTCTATGTCATTAGCGATTCAAATTGACAGACGTTTGCGTGAGCGTAGAGGTATGCGTGGAATAGTGTTGCCTTGTGAACCAGCTTCTGAGTCCATGCAGTGTGATAGAGTGGCTTCTGGGGCACAGCGTCATGAGTTTCGAAAACGCAATGGGTTATGTTTCTACTGTGGTGACGCCTCTAATGCTATTTCAGTCTGCCCTAAGCGGGGAAGACGTTTTGCACGCTCAGTTGTCTTGGGTAGTGTTCAGACTAAATTTCTGTTGACTGTTACCCTGATTTGCTCCCTGTCCACATTTTCTGCTCAGGCTTTTGTTGATTCGGGAGCAGCTATTAACCTGATGGATTTTGATTTTGCTAAACGTTGTGGGTTTCCCTTGATACCCCTACGGAAGTCTATTCCCCTACTGGGGATTGATTCTACCCCTTTGGCTGAGAATAAACCCCAGTTCTCTACTCAGGTGATAATGAGGGTTGAACCTGATCATCAGGAGAGTTGCAAATTTTTGGTGCTGTATAATCTGCATGACATTATTGTACTAGGTTTCCCTTGGTTACAGTCTCATAATCCTGTTTTGGATTGGAAATCTGTGTCTGTGACCAGTTGGGGCTGCCAATGTGTTAATGCCAACACTCCTGTTTTTTCTGCCTCTCCCCAGGCTCAGGATGTTCCTGACTTTTTGACTGATTTTTCTGATGTGTTTAGCGAAAGTAAATCTGCATCCTTGCCCCCCATAGGAGCTATGACTGCGCTATTGAATTAGTGCCTGGTAGTAAATTCCCTAAAGGTCGCCTTTTTAACTTGTCTGTACCTGAACATGACGCTATGCGGTCTTATATCAAGGAGTCATTGGAGAAGGGTCATATCAGACCATCCTCTTCACCCTTGGGTGCCGGTTTTTTCTTTGTGGCCAAAAAGGATGGTTCATTAAGGCCGTGTATTGATTATCGTCTCTTGAACAATATCACTGTGAAATATCAATATCCGTTACCCTTGATTTCTGACCTGTTTTCCAGGGTGAAAAGTGCTAGTTGGTTTACCAAGCTTGACCTCAGGGGGGAGTATAACCTTATTCGCATTAAGCACGGGGATGAATGGAAGACGGCGTTTAATACCCCAGAGGGGCATTTTGAGTACCTAGTGATGCCCTTTGGGCTCACTAATGCTCCTTCCGTCTTCCAGTCCTTCATGAATGACATTTTCAGGGATTTTGTGGATAAATTTCTGATTGTTTGGATGATATCTTGATTTTTTCCAATGACTGGGACTCTCATGTGAAACATGTTCGGACTGTGTTCCAGATTTTGTGAAGGGATCAAAGTGTCTTTTTGGCGTACAGAGGATCTCATTTCTGGGATTCATTTCGTCCCCATCTGTTATTGAAATGGACCCGGTCAAGGTTCAGGCCATCTGTGATTGGGTCCAACCTACTTCATTAGAGGCTCTTCAGAGATTCTTGGGTTTTGCCAATTTTTATCGTAAATTTATTGGTGATTTCTCTGTTATTGTTAAACCATTGACTGATTTGACCAAAAAGGGTTCTGATGTGGTGAATTGGCCTCCTGAGGCAGTCTCTGCGTTTCAGGAACTTAAGCAGAGATTCACTTCTGCTCCTGTTCTACGGAAGCCTGATGTTTCTCTGCCATTTCAAGTGGAGGTTGATGCCTCTGAAATTGGGGCAGGTGCCGTTTTGTCCCAAAGAGATCCAGAGACCTCTAAAAGTAACCCTTGTGCCTTTTTGGTACCAGAGACTTGGTTAGTCGGTTCTTTTGGTGGCCTACTTTGTCTCGTGACATCAGGGAATTTGTGCAGTCCTGCGGGACTTGCTCTCGCTCCAAGCCTTGCTCTCACTCTAGTGGTTTGTTGATGCCATTTCCTGTGCCCAAGAGACCATGGACCCATATCTCTATGGATTTCATTTCCGACCTCCCTGTTTCTCAGAGAATGACCGTTATCTGGGTGATTTGTGATAGGTTTTCCAAAATGATACATCTTGTGCCATTACCTAAGTTGCCTTCCTCCTCCGAATTGGTGCCTTTGTTCCTTCAGCACGTGGTTCGGTTACACGGCATTCCTGAGAACATTGTGTCTGACAGAGGAGTCCAGTTTGTTTCCAGATTTTGGAGGACTTTTTGTTCTAAACTTGGTGTTCAATTGTCTTTCTCCTCGGCTTTTCATCCTCAGACCAATGGACAAACTGAGAGAACAAACCAGACATTGGAGATTTATCTGAGATGCTTTGTGTCTGCTGATCAAGATGACTGAGTCTTTTTTTTACCTTTGGCTGAGTTTGCTCTTAATAATAGGGCTAGCTCTGCCACTTTGATGTCTCCATTTTTCTGCAATTTTGGGTTTCACCCTCGATTTTCTTCGGGACAGACGGAGGCTTCTCTCTGTCCAGGTGTTGACTCTGTTGTGGAGCGTATGCAGCAGATTTGGGACCAGGGAGTGGAGAGGTTGTCCCTCTCTCAGGAGAGGGCCCAGCGGTTTGCCAACCGGCATAGGACTGGTGGTCCTCGGTTTGAAGTGGGGGACTTGGTCTGGTTGTCCTCAAGAAATATTCCTATGAGAGTTGCATCTTCTAAGTTTAAGCCTAGGTTCATTGGACCTTATAAGATCATGGAGATTCTTAATCCTGTTTCCTTTGGTTTACTTCTTCCAGAGACATTTAAGATCCATAACGTGTTCCACAAGTCCTTATTGAAGAGGTTTGTTGAGCCAGTGGTTCCTATGGCTGCGCCTCGTGACCCTGTTTTGGTTGAGGGCAATCTGGAGTATGTGGTTGAGAAAATATTGGCTTCTCGTTTTTCTAGACGGAAACTCCAGTATTTGGTTAAGTGGAGAGGTTATGGTCAGAAGGACAATTCTTGGGTGTTTGCTTCGGACATCCATGCTAGGAGACTGATCCGTGCGTATCACAGAGCTCACCCTGACCGACCTGGTTGCCCAAGTGAGGGTTCGGTGACCCCTCCTCAAGGGGGGGTACTGTTGTGAATGTGTTAGAAATTAGTTCTGAGCAGAAGCTCCCTCTGGTGGTTGCAGACAGTGCTGAACCATTTAGTGAAGATTGGCAATCAGGAGTTACAGACTGGTCCTATATAAGGGAGGTTCCCTCCCATCAGGGTTGCTGGTGATCAATTGTTCTTGTCTCAACTGTGGTTCCTGGTTCACTTGGAAGTTTGCTGAGTCTTGCCTCTTCTCCTGCTCTCAGATAAGAAATTTTCTGTTTTTATTTTTGTGCTTGCTTTTTGCATTGTTTCCTGCACTTTTGTGGAGGTCAGCCAGGTCCCCTCCGGGGGCTTGTGCTCCTCTCAGTTTGTCTGAGCCACTGTTGTTTGTTCATTTGCATTTTCCAGTTTTTTTTCAGTGGCTGCAGCTTAGTTTTGTTACACCAGAGAACTAATTTAGGTGGTAGAGGTCGTGTGATCTCAGGTGTTTTTGCAATTAGTAGAGTTGGTATTTCTTAGGGTTTTTTGGGATTGCAGTAAGTGTCCTTCCTATCCTTTTCTGTCTAGGAAGATTGGGCCCCAACGTTTGCTCATACTATTTTCTGTCTGTGTCTGTATTTCCTCTTGTCTAACCGCCATTACATGTTTGGGGGCTTCCTATGTTCTTTGGGGATCTGCTCCAGGGCAGATAGCTTTCCTCTTTCTATCTTTAGGTGTAGTTAACCTCTCAGGCTGTGACGAGGCATCTAGGACCAACGTAGGTACGCTCCACGGTTGCCTTTAGTTGTGGTGGTTAGTCAGGGTACTGCAATCCACTAGATTCCAACCTCTCTGGTGTATTGCCGTTTTTGCTTGCTCTCCTCAGCTACCAAATCATAACCCCATCATTAACTGGAGCAGCATCTACGGGGCCCATTATACACTGGCGCATTCTAAATGGGGCCCATTATATGGAGCATTTATTGGCCCATCATACACTGGAGCATCATCCATGGGCCCATCATGTACTGGAGCATTAAAAAATGGGACATGAGACACTGCAGCAGCATCTACGGGACCCATTTTATACTGGAGCATTGTAAATGGTGGCCATTATATATGGAGGATTATATTGGCCCATCATACACTGGAGCATCATCCATGGGGCCCATCATATACTGGAGCATTCTAAATGGGGGACATCAGACACTGGAGCAGCATCTACGGGCCCATTATTACACTGGAGCATTATAAATGGGATCCATTGTATATGGAGCGTTATATTGGCACATAAGACACTGGAGCATCATCCCTGGGGCCCATCATATACTGGAGTATTCTAAATGGGGGACATCAGACACTGGAGAAGCATCTACGGGGTCAATTATACACTGGAGCATTATAAATGGGGCCATTTATATAGAGCATTATTTTGGCCCATCGTACACTGGAGCATCATCGATGGGGCCCATCATATACTGGAGCATTCTAAATGGGGGACATCAGACACTGGAGCAGCATCTACGGGGCTATTATACACTGGAGCATTGTAAATGGGGCCCATTATATATGGAGCATTATATTGGCCCATCAAACACTGGAGCATCATCCATGGGGCCCATCATATACTGGAGCATTCAAAATGAGGGACATCAGACACAGCAGCAGCATCTACTGGGACATCATACACTGGAGCATTCTAAATGGGGCCCATTATATATGGAGTATTATATTGGCCCATCATACACTGGGCGATCATCCATGGGGCCCATCATATACTGGAGCATTCAAAATGGGGATATCAGACACTTTAGCAGCATCTATGGCGTCCATTATACACTGGAGCATTCTAAATGGGGCTCATTATATATGAAGCATTATATTGGCAAATCATACACTGGAGCATCATCCAGGGGCCCATACTATACTGGAGCATTCTAAATGGGGGACATCAGACACTTCAGCAGCATTTACGGGACCATTATACACTGGACATTCTAAATGGGGCCCATTATATATGGAGCATTATATTGGCCATCATACACTGGAACATCATCCATGGGGCTAATTATATACTGGAGCAATCTAAATGGAGGGACATCAGACACTGAGCAGCATTTACAGGGCCATTATACACTGGACATTTAAATGGGGCCCATTATATATGGAGCATTATTTTGGCCCATCATACACTGGAGCATCATCCATGGGGCCCATCATATACTGGAGCATTTCTAAATGGGGACATCAACACTGCAGCAGCATTACGGGCCCATTATACACTGAGCATTCTAAATGGGGCCCATTATATATGGAGCATTATATTGGCCCATCAATACTGGAGCATCATCCATGGGGCCCATCATATACTGGAGCATTCAAATGGGGGACATCAACACTGAGCAGCATTTACGGGCCCATTATACACTGAGCATTCTAAATGGGCCCATTATATATGGAGCATATATTGGCCCATCAAACACTGGAGCATCATCCATGGGGCCCATCATATACTGGAGCATTTAAAATGGAGGACATCAGACACAGCAGCAGCATCTACTGGGTACATCATACACTGGAGCATTCTAAATGGGGCCTATTATATATGGAGCATTATATTGGCCCATCATACACTGGGGCATCATCCAAGGGGCCCATCATATACTGGAGCATTCAAAATGAGGGATATCAGACACTGCAGCAGCATCTACGGCGACCATTATACACTGGAGCATTCTAAATAGGGTCCATTATATGTGGAGCATTATATTGGCCCAACATACACTGGAGCATCATCCATGGGGCACATCATATACTGGAGCATTCAAAATGGGGGACATCAGACACTGCAGCAGCATCTACGGGGCCCATTATACACTGGAGTGTTCTAAATGGGGCCCTGTCACGCGGTCTTATGATATGTGTACGATGTCAGTAAACTATTCTTAAAAGAACAACACTCTATACAACATATAGATTAGCAACATCAGCATGTAAATATAGAATAGATTTACCTGACACGATATCCGTTGAACTCAGGGTTAATCTTGAGGACTTGATACACTGTCACAGGAAAGAGGAGGACCGGGGTCTAACCTGACCCTAAACTGGGGTCCTAACTAATCCCTCACCTTGGAGGTACTGATAATGGTTCAGAGGTCCAAGTCTCCAGCCTAACCCTGTCTCCTCTCCTATCAGTCCCTGAACCCTGTAATCAGTCCTAAGAAGGATTCTGATTACCACCAAAGGGATATGGGCTGATCTCTGCTAAATACACAGATTAGACATATAAGACAGACTGGAGAAAACACAGACTTGCATACACACTCAAACACAGAAGGAACATAAATGATCTGGGATATTAAACTCTAAGCAAGGTGAGCTTAAAACAACTAAGGAGCTCTTTAACTTAAGTCTATACAGATACAATCCTATCTGTGGTCTGCATGAAGAATTTCACTGGCAACTCCCAACACAGACAACCAGAGATTTAAAGGAAACCAATCAACAAATAATTAATTGCAGCCGGGAGAAAACTGCACCCAGTCCCAGAACTGAGCACAGACAGAATTAACTCCCTAACTGCCAAACACAAAGAAACAGCAACTCAGCTGTGAGAAGTCAGAATGTGCAACCGCGACGATCTTCGTGGCGATGCACACATGACAGTACCCCCCCTTCTACGAGGGGCCTCCGGACCCTCAGGGCCAGGTTTGCCCGGGTGAGTTCTGTTGAAGGTCCGCACCAAACGATCTGCGTTAATGTCAGACGCAGGAACCCACGTTCTCTCCTCTGGACCATACCCCTTCCAATGCACCAAGTACTGAAGGGACCGGCGATTCAGACGTGAGTCAATGATCTTTGACACTTGAAACTCCAAGTTACCATTGACCACCACTGGAGGAGGAGGTAGAGGTGATGGTATGACTGGTGCCACGTACCTCTTAAGTAATGACTTGTGGAACACATTATGAATTTTAAACGTAGGAGGGAGGTCCAGACGAAATGCCACAGGATTAATTATGCAACTGATCCTGTACGGCCCGATGAATCTGGGGCCCAGCTTCCAGGAGGGAACTTTAAGTTTTATATTCCTGGTAGACAACCATACCAGATCGTTCACATTAAGATCTGGACCAGAAACTCTCCTCCTATCAGCCATACGTTTATAACGGTTCCCCATAGCACTCAGATTATTCAATACACCTCTCCACACTGAAGCAAGTGACGACGAGAAACGCTCCTCCTCAGGAACCCCAGAAGGGCCCCCCCCATTGAATGTACAAAACTGGGGATGAAAACCATATGCCCCAAAAAACGGGGACTTACCAGTGGACTCGCTCCGCCTGTTGTTAAGAGCGAACTCTGCCAGAGGCAAGAAAGAAGACCAGTCCTCCTGGTTCTCTGAGACAAAACACCGAAGATAAGTCTCTAGGCTTTGATTCAGACGCTCTGTCTGACCATTGGTCTGCGGATGAAAAGCCGAGGAAAATGACAATTGCATCCCCCGACGTAAACAAAATGCCCTCCAAAACTTGGACACAAACTGAGACCCCCTATCTGACACCACATCAGAAGGCAACCCATGAAGTCTCACAATCTCCCCAATGAACACCTGCGCCAGAGTTTTAGCATTAGGAAGGGCAGGAAGAGCAATGAAATGTGCCATCTTACTGAACCTGTCAACAACCACCAGTATGACAGTCTTCCCTGACGACTGAGGAAGGTCCGTGATGAAGTCCATAGACAAATGAGTCCATGGACGCTCCGGAAGTTTCAAGGGTAAGAGGGTCCCAGACGGACGGGTATGAGGGGTCTTAGAGCGAGCACAAACCCCACAGGACGCGACAAAAGTTAAAACATCTTTATTAACGTTAGGCCACCAAAACCGGCGAGAAAGGAGATCTAAAGTAGCCTTACTCCCTGGATGTCCTGCTAAAGCAGAATTATGATGTGCCTCAATAACCTTTTGTCTCAACTGATTTGGGACAAACAGTCTCCCTGGAGGTCCTGCAGGGGCGTCCCCTGAGCCTCTAACACCTCCTCCTCAAGCTCAGAACATACAGCCGACACTACCACCCCCTCCTGAAGGATAGGAATCGGGTCATCCATTTTCCCGGCCCCTGGGAAACTGCGAGACAAGGCATCCGCCTTAACATTCTTAGATCCAGGGCGATAAGTGACAACAAAATTAAACCTGGTAAAAAACAACGACCATCGAGCTTGTCTGGAATTCAGACGCTTAGCAGATTCCAAATACAGCAGGTTCTTGTGATCAGTAATGACGGTGACCGGGTGGACTGCCCCCTCCAAAAAGTGACGCCATTCTTCAAAAGCCAACTTAATGGCCAAAAGTTCCCTATTGCCGATATCATAATTCCTTTCGGCGGACGACAATTTTTTAGAAAAGAAAGCGCACGGATGCCATTTACCAGGGGACGGACCCTGGGACAATATTGCACCCACCCCTACGTCAGACGCGTCCACCTCCACAACGAACGGCTGTGATGCATCTGGTTGGATGAGAACGGGTGCCGAAGCAAAACATTTTTTCAAAGAGGAAAAAGCTTGGCAAGCTTTGTCCGACCATTTAGAAAAATCCGTCCCTTTTCTTGTCATGTCAGTGAGAGGTTTGACAACAGATGAGAAATTACAAATAAATTTCCGGTAGTAGTTAGCAAACCCCAGAAAACGCTGCAGAGCCTTAAGATCCTCTGGCTGATCCCATTCAAGCACTGCTCTCACCTTTTCAGGGTCCATACGGAAACCGGAGGCTGACACCAAGAAACCCAAAAACTGAAGTTCCTGTACGGCGAATACACACTTTTCCAGTTTGGCGTATAGTTTATTGTCTCGCAAGATCTGCAACACCTGTCTCACATGCTCCTGGTGAGACACAAGATCTGGTGAGTAAATTAAAATGTCATCCAAATATAGACCACAAACAGCCCCACCAGATGACGAAAAATGTCATTAACAAAATGTTGGAATACTGCTGGTGCAGTAGTCAGACCAAAAGGCATGACAAGGTTCTCATAATGTCCCTCCGGCGTGTTAAACGCCGTTTTCCACTCATCCCCCTCTTTTATCCTAATCAGATTATACGCCCCCCTGAGATCCAATTTAGAGAACCATTTGGCGCCAACAATTTGATTGAAGAGATCAGGAATCAGAGGGAGTGGATACGGATCTCGAACAGTAATCCGATTAAGTTCGCGGAAATCCAAGCAAGGGCGTAGGCCTCCATCTTTTTTCTTCACAAAGAAGAACCCCGCGGCCACTGGGGAAGATGAAGGTCTAATATGCCCTTTGGCCAGACTTTCCGAAATATAATCTTTCATAGCCTGCCTCTCAGGACCAGAAAGGTTATATAACCTAGCTTTAGGTAACTTAGCATCAGGAAGTAAATTAATAGAGCAGTCATACACGCGATGAGGAGGCAACTCCTGACACCCCTCCTCAGAGAACACATCCCCAAAGTCCTCCAAAAAAGGAGGCAAAGTACTAGGCACGACCGCACTGATGACTGTGTTCATGCAGTTACTTTTGCAAAACTCACCCCATTGGCTTATATCTCTGGACTGCCAATTAATCACAGGGTTATGTTTAACCAACCAAGGAAGTCCCAACACAATAGGAGTAGGTAGACCCTCCAACACATAACAAGATAATAGTTCCCTATGTATTGCCCCTACCCGAAGGTCAATGTTATGAACCTCATGAACAAAGCTACCTTGGCCGAGAGGCCTGGCGTCAATGGAGAATATAGGGATCGGTTTGACCAATACACTCAGATGCATACCTTGAGCCTGAGCAAACTGAGCGTCAACCAGATTAGCCCCGGACCCACTATCAAGAAGAACAGAAAATCTCTCCACTCTCGTACCAACCACCACCTCCACTGGTACAAGGAACTGAGAAGAACTAGCGGACGAAATACATACTCCCAGGTTGTCGTCCACCCACACACCTGGGATTAACAGTTTTCCGGCGACTTTTTGCTCAACAAGGCACGGGATGGACATCCCCCAACAAAATGTCCCTCTTTCCCGCAGAAGAAACACCTTCTAGTCCTGCGGCGTACCGCCAATCCCCTCCTACGAAATGATGTCCCTCCCAACTGCATAGGCTCCTCCGAACAGACAAGGGGAACCTCAACATAAGGGACTTTAGTAGTAGGTGGAGTAACAACAGGGGGCGGAGTTACCTCGCACCTCTCCCGGAGCCGTCTATCAGTACGGATAGCTAGGGCCATAGCAGCCTCCAGTGATGGAGGAGAATCATACTGAGCCAAAACGTCCTTTAATTTGTCAGAAAGCCCATGACAAAACTGGCTCCTAAGAGCTGGGTCATTCCACTGAGTATCTGTGGCCCATCTACGGAACTCAGAAGCAAATTCCTCCGCCGGACGATCTCCCTGCTGTATCTTACGTAATTTTGTCTCAGCAAGAGAGACCCGATCTGGGTCATCATATACCAAACCCAGGGCAGTAAAAAATCGATCTACTGACTGTAGAGCCGGGGATCCCGGAGGAAGGGAGAAGGCCCAGGATTGAGGGTCCCCTTGTAGGAGCGAGATAACAATTCCCACTCTCTGCTCTTCACTCCCTGATGATCGAGGCCGAAGCCGAAAATACAATTTACATGCTTCCCTGAAGGTAAAAAATTTGTCTCGCCCACCAGTGAACCTGTCCGGGAGAGCTACTTTAGGTTCAAATCTGGTTTGCTCCGAGGGAGACAAAACTTTGGACTTAATGTCCATCAGCTCCATGGATAATCCCTGCAACTGCAGAGCCAGCTGGGCTACTGGATCCATGGCAACTGGGAATAATTTTATGGGCCAGTGAAAATGTCACGCGGTCTTATGATATGTGTACGATGTCAGTAAACTATTCTTAAAAGAACAACACTCTATACAACATATAGATTAGCAACATCAGCATGTAAATATAGAATAGATTTACCTGACACGATATCCGTTGAACTCAGGGTTAATCTTGAGGACTTGATACACTGTCACAGGAAAGAGGAGGACCGGGGGTCTAACCTGACCCTAAACTGGGGTCCTAACTAATCCCTCACCTTGGAGGTACTGATAATGGTTCAGAGGTCCAAGTCTCCAGCCTAACCCTGTCTCCTATCAGTCCCTGAACCCTGTAATCAGTCCTAAGAAGGATTCTGATTACCACCAAAGGGATATGGGCTGATCTCTGCTAAATACACAGATTAGACATATAAGACAGACTGGAGAAAACACAGACTTGCATACACACTCAAACACAGAAGGAACATAAATGATCTGGGATATTAAACTCTAAGCAAGGTGAGCTTAAAACAACTAAGGAGCTCTTTAACTTAAGTCTAACAGATACAATCCTATCTGTGGTCTGCATGAAGAATTTCACTGGCAACTCCCAACACAGACAACCAGAGATTTAAAGGAAACCAATCAACAAATAATTAATTGCAGCCGGGAGAAAACTGCACCCAGTCCCAGAACTGAGCACAGACAGAATTAACTCCCTAACTGCCAAACACAAAGAAACAGCAACTCAGCTGTGAGAAGTCAGAATGTGCAACCGCGACGATCTTCGTGGCGATGCACACATGACAGGCCCATTATAAATGGAGCATTATATTGGCCCATCATACACTGGAGCATTATCCATGGGGTTCATCATATACTGGAGCATTCTAAATGGGGGACATCAGGCACTGGAGCAGCATTTATGGGGCCCATTATACACTGGCGCATTACAAATGGGGCCCATTATATATGGATCATTATTTTGGCGCATCATACACTGGAGCATCATCCATGGGGCCCATCATATACTGGAGCATTCTAAATGGGGGACATCAGACACTGGAGCAGCATCTACGGGGCCCATTATACACTGGAGCATTATAAATGGGATCCATTGTATATGGAGCGTTATATTGGCACATAAGACACTGGAGCATCATCCCTGGGGCCCATCATATACTGGAGTATTCTAAATGGGGGACATCAGACACTGGAGAAGCATCTACGGGGTCAATTATACACTGGAGCATTATAAATGGGGCCCATTATATATAGAGCATTATTTTGGCCCATCGTACACTGGAGCATCATCGATGGGGCCCATCAATACTGGAGCATTCTAAATGGGGGACATCAGACACTGGAGCAGCATCTACGGGGCCTATTATACACTGGAGCATTGTAAATGGGGCCCATTATATATGGAGCATTATATTGGCCCATCAAACACTGGAGCATCATCCATGGGGCCCATCATATACTGGAGCATTCAAAATGAGGGACATCAGACACAGCAGCAGCATCTACTGGGTACATCATACACTGGAGCATTCTAAATGGGGTCCATTATATATGGAGTATTATATTGGCCCATCATACACTGGGGCATCATCCATGGGGCCCATCATATACTGGAGCATTCAAAATGGGGGATATCAGACACTTTAGCAGCATCTATGGCGTCCATTATACACTGGAGCATTCTAAATGGGGCTCATTATATATGAAGCATTATATTGGCAAATCATACACTGGAGCATCATCCAGGGGGCCCATACTATACTGGAGCATTCTAAATGGGGGACATCAGACACTGCAGCAGCATTTACGGGACCATTATACACTGGACCATTCTAAATGGGGCCCATTATATATGGAGCATTATATTGGCCCATCATACACTGGAACATCATCCATGGGGCTAATTATATACTGGAGCAATCTAAATGGAGGACATCAGACACTGGAGCAGCATTTACAGGGCCCATTATACACTGGAGCATTATAAATGGGGCCCATTATATATGGAGCATTATTTTGGCCCATCATACACTGGAGCATCATCCATGGGGCCCATCATATACTGGAGCATTCAAAATGGGGGACATCAACACTGCAGCAGCATCTACCGGGCCCATTATACACTAGAGCATCTAAATGGGGCCCATTATATATGGAGCATTATATTGGCCCATCAAACACTGGAGCATCATCCATGGGGCCATCATATACTGGAGCATTTAAAATGGAGGACATCAGACACAGCAGCAGCATCTACTGGGTACATCATACACTGGAGCATTATCCATGGGGTTCATCATATACTGGAGCATTCTAAATGGGGACATCAGGCACTGGAGCAGCATTTATGTGGCCCATTATACACTGGGCATTACAAATGGGGCCCATTATATATGGATCATTATTTTGGCGCATCATACACTGGAGCATCATCCATGGGGCCCATCATATACTGGAGCATTCTAAATGGGGGACATCAGACACTGAGCAGTATCTATGGGGCCCATTATACACTGGAGCATTCTAAATGGGGCACATTATATATGGAGCATTATTTGGCCCATCATACACTGGAGCATCATTCATGGGGCCCATCATATACTGGAGCATTCTAAATGGGGGACATCAGACACTGGAGCAGCATCTATGGGGCCCATTATACACTGGAGCATTGTAAATGGGGCCCATTATATATGGAGCATTATATTGGCCCATCATACACTGGAACATCATCCATGGGGCTAATTATATACTGGAGCAATCTAAATGGAGGACATCAGACACTGGAGCAGCATTTACAGGGCCCATTATACACTGGAGCATTATAAATGGGGCCCATTATATATGGAGCATTATTTTGGCCCATCATACACTGGAGCATCATCCATGGGGCCCATCATATACTGGAGCATTCAAAATGGGGGACATCAAACACTGCAGCAGCATCTACCGGGCCCATTATACACTAGAGCATTCTAAATGGGGCCATTATATAGGAGCATTATATTGGCCCATCAACACTGGAGCATCATCCATGGGGCCCATCATATACTGGAGCATTCTAAATGGGGGACATCAGACACTGGAGCAGCATTTACGGGGCCCATTATACACTGGAGCATTCTAAATGGGGCCCATTATATATGGAGCATTATATTGGCCCATCAAACACTGGAGCATCATCCATGGGGCCCATCATATACTGGAGCATTTAAAATGGAGGACATCAGACACAGCAGCAGCATTACTGGGTACATCATACACTGGAGCATTCTAAATGGGGCCTATTATATATGGAGCATTATATTGGCCCATCATACACTGGGGCATCATCCAAGGGGCCCATCATATACTGGAGCATTCAAAATGAGGGATATCAGACACTGCAGCAGCATCTACGGGACCATTATACACTGGAGCATTCTAAAAGGGTCCATTATATGTGGAGGGGGGCATCATCCATGGGGCCCATCATATACTGGAGCATTTCAAAATGGAGGGACATCAGACACTGCAGCAGCATCTACGGGGCCATTATACACTGGAGCATTCTAAATGGGGCCATTATATATGGAGCATTATATTGGCCCATCATACACTGGAGCATCATCCATGGGGCCATCATATACTGGAGCATTCAAAATGGGGACATCAGACACTGCAGCAGCATCTACTGGGCATTATACACTGGAGCATTCTAAATGGGGCCCATTATATATGGAGTATTATTTGGCCATCATACACTGGGATCATCCATGGGGCCATCATATACTGGAGCATTCTAAATGGGGGATATCAGACACTGAGCAGCATTATGGCCCATTATACACTGGAGCATTCTAAATGGGCCATTATATATGAGCATTATTTGCAATCATACACTGGAGCATCATCCAGGGGCCCATCTATACTGGAGCATTCTAAATGGGGGACATCAGACACTGAGCAGCATCTATGGGCCATTATACACTGGAGCATTCTAAATGGGGCCCATTATATATGGAGCATTATATTGCCCATCATACACTGGAACATCATCCATGGGGCTAATTATATACTGGAGCAATCTAAATGGAGGACATCAGACACTGGAGCAGCATTTACAGGGCCATTATACACTGGAGCATTATAAATGGGGCCCATTATATATGGAGCATTATTTGGCCCATCATACACTGGAGCATCATCCATGGGCCATCATATACTGGAGCATTCAAATGGGGGACATCAAACACTGCAGCAGCATTACCGGGCCATTATACACTAGAGCATTCTAAATGGGGCCCATTATATATGGAGCATTATATTGGCCCATCAACACTGGAGCATCATCATGGGGCCCATCATATACTGGAGCATTCTAAATGGGGACATCAGACACTGGAGCACATTACGGGCCCATTATACACTGGAGCATTCTAAATGGGCCATTATATATGGAGCATTATATTGGCCCATCAAACACTGGAGCATCATCCATGGGGCCCATCATATACTGGAGCATTTAAAATGAGGACATCAGACACAGCAGCAGCATCTACTGGGTACATCATACACTGGAGCATTCTAAATGGGCCTATTATATATGGAGCATTATATTGGCCCATCATACACTGGGGCATCATCCAAGGGCCCATCATATACTGGAGCATTCAAAATGAGGGATATCAGAACTGCAGCAGCATCTACGGCGACCATTATACACTGGAGCATTCTAAACAGGGTCCATTATATGTGGAGCATTATATTGGCCCAACATACACTGGAGCATCATCCATGGGGCACATCATATACTGGAGCATTCAAAATGGGGGACATCAGACACTGCAGCAGCATCTTACGGGGCCCATTATACACTGGAGTGTTCTAAATGGGGCCCATTATAAATGGAGCATTATATTGGCCCATCATACACTGGAGCATTATCCATGGGGTTCATCATATACTGGAGCATTCTAAATGGGGGACATCAGGCACTGGGGCAGCATTTATGGGGCCCATTATACACTGGCGCATTACAAATGGGGCCCATTATATATGGATCATTATTTTGGCGCATCATACACTGGAGCATCATCCATGGGGCCCATCATATACTGGAGCATTCTAAATGGGGGACATCAGACACTGAAGCAGTATCTATGGGGCCCATTATACACTGGAGCATTCTAAATGGGGCACATTATATATGGAGCATTATTTTGACCCATCATACACTGGAGCATCATTCATGGGGCCCATCATATACTGGAGCATTCTAAATGGGGGACATCAGACACTGGAGCAGCATCTATGGGGCCCATTATACACTGGAGCATTGTAAATGGGGCCCATTATATATGGAGCATTATATTGGCCCATCATACACTGGAACATCATCCATGGGGCTAATTATATACTGGAGCAATCTAAATGGAGGACATCAGACACTGGAGCAGCATTTACAGGGTCCATTATACACTGGAGCATTATAAATGGGGCCCATTATATTTGGAGCATTATTTTGGCCCATCATACACTGGAGCATCATCCATGGGGCCCATCATATACTGGAGCATTCAAAATGGGGGACATCAAACACTGCAGCAGCATCTACCGGGCCATTATACACTAGAGCATTCTAAATGGGGCCCATTATATATGGAGCATTATATTGGCCCATTTAAACACTGGGCATCATCCATGGGCCATCATTATACTGGAGCATTTAAATGGGGACATCAGACACAGCAGCAGCATCTACTGGGTACATCATACACTGGAGCATTCTAAATGGGGCCTATTATATATGGAGCATTATATTGGCCCATCATACACTGGGGCATCATCCAAGGGGCCCATCTATACTGGAGCATTCAAAATGAGGGATATCAGACACTGCAGCAGCATCTACGGCGACCATTATACACTGGAGCATTCTAAATAGGGTCCATTAATGTGGAGCATTATATGGCCCAACATAACTGGAGCACATCTCCATGGGCACATCATATACTGGAGCATTCAAAATGGGGGACATCAGACACTCAGCAGCATCTACGGGGCCCATTATACACTGGAGTGTTCTAATGGGGCCCATTATAATGGAGCATTATATTGGCCCATCATACACTGGAGCATTATCCATGGGGTTCATCATATACTGGAGCATTCTAATGGGGGACATCAGGCACTGGAGCAGCATTTATGGGGCCCATTATACACTGGCGCATTACAAATGGGGCCCATTATATATGGATCATTATTTTCATCTATGGAGCATCATCATGGGCCCATCATCTGGAGCAATGCATCAGACATAGGATTATGGGGCCCAATACATATTAAATGGGCACATTAATAGGAGCATTATTTTGACCCTCAATACATGGAGCATCATTAGGGGACATATCTGTAGCATTCTAAACTCGATCACTGGCAGCATTAGGGCCCATTATACACTGGAGCATTGTAAATGGGGCCCATTATATATGGAGCATTATATTGGCCCATCATACACTGGAGCATCATCCATGGGGCCCATCATATACTGGAGCATTCAAAATGGGGACATCAGACACTGCAGAAGCATCTACGGGGCCCATTATACACTGTAGCATTGTAAATGGGGCCCATTATATATGGAGCATTAAATGGCCCATCACACACTGGATCATCATCCATGGGGCCCATATATACTGGAGCATTCTAAATGGGGGACATCAGACACTGCAGCAGCATCTACGGGGCCCACCATATACTGGAGCATCATCCATGGGGCTCATCAAATACTGGGCATCTATTGGGGTTCATTATTTATGGGGCATCATATAGGGTATGGAGCTCATCATAGGAGCCACATAGGGACCTATTCTGTATGGAGCATGAGTGTGATATGGAAAGTGTGTGTGTGAACATAGGAGAGCTGTGTGTTTCTATGTAGCTGAGCTGTGTATATGGTGAACGTGTGTATGTAGGACAGCTGTGTGTGACTGAAATGTATGTATGTATGTATGTTGCAGAGCTGTGTGTTGCATAGCAGAGTTAGTGTGCATATACTGTGCATGCAGCAATGATGTGATTATCTATGTGCTCCAGAGAATGCATATAAACTGCATGCTGAAAAGGTACATGTGTATAATATACATGCTGCAGAGAAATACTAACATTAGATCTCTATCCACTCTATTCTACCCTACAGCAGTAAAGTTAGTGTTATCAAATCCCCTACAAATTTACACCTGCGGGAAATTTTAATTAGTTGCAAAAGTGTTTTTCCTATATTTTTACTAAGTAAACCTGGGGGTGTGTTTAAAATTTAAGCTGTGTCTAATAGAAAACTTTGAAACTACATAAATTAATAGCAAAATGTTTACATTACACCTATCAAAAAAACAGCCTACTCCATATCCCCTCTAGCTGTCCTATCCATCACCAAGATAGGTGCGTTTTCTGCCATTTAGGTAAAAATAATCTTCAAACAATTTGCTTCTAATTTAGATAAAGTAGCTGGAAGCTATATCATGGAGACTCTACATGTGAGGTCAGCCTAATAAACACTAGTTGTAATATGTATTTACAAAACTTCCATTTTCTCTATGCTTGACTTACACTACTTCATCTTTTTAGTAGGCATTAGTATATAATGAGGTGGCCTTCACATCCACCTCCTGAAATAGGCACCATCAATGGTATTTCATGGGTCCCAAGTACATATTATCAGTGGTAAAGGCACCACAAAAGAACCCAGGATGCTAAAACTCTAGGTTTTGACTCGTGACAACATACATGGCAACATGCATTGTAAACAATTGTACTTTTTAACTCCTGTATCAACTACACAATAAGATGCACTTTTTAGCAAAGAAAAATCTTGTTAAAAAGTGAATGTGCTACAGTCCAGAGGCAGCCTATTCTGAATAAGCAGAATGCTGACAACATCCTTCCTGATCAGTGAGAGAACTGCTTTCTCTGTTCTTGCCCCACACTGATCTATCTGATCGGTGCTGTACTGGAGAGAATGAAACTGGGACCTGCAGGGATACTGTATGTCCTGTGTAGCTGAAGGCCCTTTCACAGCATGTGATCAGTCACATTCTTGAAAGAAATTTCAAAATGTGGTAATGTATACAGTGCTTGTGTTTATGTATATGTGTTTGTATAGACTTATACAGTGCCTACAAGTAGTATTCAACCCCCTGCAGATTTAGCTGGTTGACACATGCGGAATTAACTTGGCATTGTGACATTTGTACTGTAGATCAGCCTGGAAGTGGGAAATGCACTGCAGAAAAACTTTTTGTTTTAATTTTTTTTTTTTTTAAAAAACGTTAAAAGTTAATTCAGAGTGTCATTTATTATTTAACCCCTCAAACCACAAGAATTCTGTTTGGTCCCCCTAAAGTATTAAGAAGTAGTTCAGGCACCAAGAATAATGAGCTTCACATGTGTGGATTAATGATCTCTTTTGCCAGCCTTTTCTGACTATTTAAGACCCTCCCCAAACTTGTGAACAGCACTCATACATGGTCAACATGGGAAAGACAAAGGAGCATTCCAAGGCCATCAGAGACAAGATCGTGGAGGGTCACAAGGCTGGCAAGGGGTACAAAACCCTTTCCAAGGAGTTGGCCCTACCTGTCTCCACTGTTGGGAGCATCATCCGTAAGTGGAAGGCTTATGGAACTACTGTTAGCCCTCCACGGCCTGGACAGTCTTTGAAAGTTTCCTCCCGTGCCGAGGCCAGGCTTCTCCGAAGAGTCAAGGCTAACCCAAGGACAACAAGGAAGGAGCTCCGGGAAGATCTCATGGCAGTGGGGACATTGGTTTCAGTCAATACCATAAGTAACGTACTCCACCGCAATGGTCTCCGTTCCAGACGAGCCCGTAAGGTACCTTTACTTTCAAAGCGTCATGTCAAGGCTCGTCTACAGTTTGCTCATGATCACTTGGAGGACTCTGAGACAGACTGATCCAAGGTTCTATGGTCTGATGAGACCAAGATCGAGATCTTTGGTGCCAACCACACACGTGACGTTTGGAGACTGGATGGCACTGCATACGACCCCAAGAATACCATCCCTACAGTCAAGCATGGTGGTGGCAGCATCATGCTGTGGGGCTGTTTCTCAGCCAAGGGGCCTGGCCATCTGGTCCGCATCCATGGGAGGATGGATAGCACGGCCTACCTGGAGATTTTGGCCAAGAACCTCCGCTCCTCCATCAAGGATCTTAAGATGGGTCGTAATTTCATCTTCCAACAAGACAACGACCCAAAGCACACAGCCAAGAAAACCAAGACCTGGTTCAAGAGGGAAAAAGTCAAGGTGTTGGAGTGGCCTAGTCAGTCTCCTGACCTTAACCCAATTGAAAACTTGTGGAAGGAGCTCAAGATTAAAGTCCACATGAGACACCCAAAGAACCTAGATAACTTGGAGAAGATCTGCATGGAGGAGTGGGCCAAGATAACTCCACAGACCTGTGCCGGCCTGATCAGGTCTTATAAAAGACGATTATTAGCTGTAATTGCAAACAAGGGTTATTCCACGAAACATTAAACATAGGGGTTGTATAATAATTGACCCACACTTTTATGTTTAAAATTTATTAAAATTCAACTGAGCAATATAACTTTTTGTTTTGTAAGATTTATGCTTCTGTTAATAAATACTACTCTCGTTTGCAGTTTGAAGGCTCTAACTTATTTGCATCTTATCAAACCAGCTAAATCTGCAGGGGGTTGAATACTACTTGTAGGCACTGTATATATATATATATATATATATATATATGTTTGTGTGAGTGTACATAGGGGAGCTGTATGTGTTGTATATATGAGTTTTTTGTGTGTGTATGGAGGAAAGCTATGTGCGTGTATGTAGCCAACAGAGTATGTAGTTATGTATTTTACTCATTTATATAGCGCCAGTAATACCACAGCGCTTTACAGACACTATTGCCACTGTCCCCAATGGGGCTCACAATCTAAATTCCCTATCAGTATGTCTTTGGAATGTGGGAGGAAACCCACGCAAACACGGGGAGAACATACACTCTCCATGCAGATGTAGTTACTCATTTATATAGCGCCATTAATTCCACAGCGCTTTACAGACATTATTGGCACTGTCCCCAATGGGGCTCACAATCTAAATTCCCTATAAGTATGTCTTTGGAATGCAGGAGGAAACACACGTAAACACGGGGAGAACATACAAACTCCTGGCAGATGTTGTCCTTGGTGGGATTTCAACCCAGGACCCCAGCGCTGCAGTGCTAACTACTGAGCCACCGTGCTGCCATATGTAGGAGATATGTGTGTGTGCATGTTTAAAAACAGTGTTTGTTTTTTGGATAGCTGTGTTTGTGTAAGTAGAAGAGCTGTATGTGAATGTGGGGAAACTGTATATGTGTACGGGTGAGAGCTGAGTGTGATATAGGAAAGGTGCGTGTGAACATAGGAGAGCTGTGTGTTTCTATGTAGCTGACCGTGTGTATGGTGGAGGTGTGTATGTAGGACAGCTGTGTGTAACTGAAATGTGTGTATGTATGTTGCAGAGCTGTGTGTATGCATAGCAGAGCTTAGTGTGCATATACTGTGCTTGCAGCAGTGATGTGATTATGTATGTGCTCCAGAGAATGCATATAAACTGCATGCTAAAAAATTACATGTGTATAATATACATGCTGCAGAGAAATACTAACATTAGATCTCTATCCACTCTATTCTACCCTACAGCAGTAAAGTTAGTGTTATCAAATCCCCTACAAATTTACACCTGCGGGAAATTTTAATTAGTTGCAAAAGTGTTTTTCCTATATTTTTACTAAGTAAACCTGGGGGTGTGTTAAAATTTATGCTGTCTAATAGTTAGAAAACTTTGAAACTTTACATAAATTAATAGCAAAATGTTTACATTACACCTATCAAAAAAACAGCCTCCTCCATATCCCCTCTAGCTGTCCTATCCATCACCAAGATAGGTGCGTTTTCTGCCATTTAGGTAGAAATAATCTTCAAACAATTTGCTTCTAATTTAGATAAAGTAGCTGGAAGCTATATCATGGAAACTCTACATGTGAGGTCAGCCTAATAAACATAGTTGTAATATGTTTTACAAAACTTCCATTTTCTCTATGCTTGACCTACACTACTTCATCTTTTTAGTAGGCATTAGTATATAATGAGGTGGCCTTCACCATCCACCTCCTGAAATAGGCACCATCAATGGTATTTAATGGGTCCCAAGTACTTAAGTAAATCTCAATATGCCATATAAATAGGCTGTCAGGCATATAAAGCTTACTGGAATAATATTAAAATTATAGGCAAGAATGTGACATATTATCAGTGGTAAAGGCACCACAAAAGAACCCAGGATGCTAAAACTCTAGGTTTTGACTTGTGACAACATACATGGCAACATGCATTGTAAACAATTGTACTTTTTAACTCCTGTATCAACTACACAATAAGACACACTTTTTAGCAAAGAAAAATCTTGCTAAAAAGGGAATGTGCTACAGTCCAGAGGCAGCTTATTCTGAATAAGCAGAATGCTGACAACATCCTTCCTGATCACTGAGAGAACTGCTTTCTCTGTTCTTGCCCCACACTGATCTATCTGATCGGTGCTGTACTGGAGAGAATGAAACTGGGACCTGCAGGGATACTGTACATCCTGTGTAGCTGAAGACCCTTTCACAGCATGTGATCAGTCACATTCCTGAAACGAATTTCAAAATGTGGTAATGTATACAGTGGTTGTGTTTATGTATATGTGTTTGTATAGACATATATATATATATATGTTTGTGTGAGTGTACATAGGGGAGCTGTATGTGTTGTATATATGAGTTTTTTGTGTGTGTATGGAGGAAAGCTATGTGCGTGTATGTAGCCAACAGAGTATGTAGTTATGTATTTTACTCATTTATATAGCGCCAGTAATACCACAGCGCTTTACAGACACTATTGGCACTGTCCCCGATGGGGCTCACAATCTAAATTCCCTATCAGTATGTCTTTGGAATGCAGGAGGAAACACACATAAACACGGGGAGAACATACAAACTCCTGGCAGATGTTGTCCTTGGTGGGATTTCAACCCAGGACCCCAGCGCTGCAGTGCTAACCACTGAGCCACCGTGCTGCCATATGTAGGAGATATGTGTGTGTGTGTGTTGCATGTTTCAAAACAGTGTTTGTTTTTTGGATAGCTGTGTTTGTGTAAGTAGAAGAGCTGTATGTGAATGTGGGGAAACTGTATATGTGTACGGGTGAGAGTTGAGTGTGATATAGGAAAGGTGTGTGTGAACATAGGAGAGCTGTGTGTTTCTATGTAGCTGACCGTGTGTATGGTGGAGGTGTGTATGTAGGACAGCTGTGTGTAACTGAAATGTGTGTATGTATGTTGCAGAGCTGTGTGTATGCATAGCAGAGCTTAGTGTGCATATACTGTCCTTGCAGCAGTGATGTGATTATGTATGTGCTCCAGAGAATGCATATAAACTGCATGCTGAAAAGGTACATGTGTATAATATACATGCTGCAGAGAAATACTAACATTAGATCTCCATCCACTCTGTTCTACCCTACAGCAGTAAAGTTAGTGTTATCAAATCCCCTACAAATTTACACCTGTGGGAAATTTTAATTAGTTGCAAAAGTGTTTTTCCTATATTTTTACTAAGTAAACCTGGGGGTGTATTAAAATTTATGCTGTGTCTAATAGTTAGAAAACTTTGAAACTTTACAGAAATTAATAGCAAAATGTTTACATTACACCTATAAAAAAACAGCCTCCTCCATATCCCCTCTAGCTGTCCTATCCATCACCAAGATAGGTGCGTTTTCTACCATTTAAGTTGAAATAATCTTCAAACAATTTGCTTCTAATTTAGATAAAGTAGCTGGAAGCTATATCATGGAAACTCTACATGTGAGGTCAGCCTAATAAACACTAGTTGTAATATGTATTTACAAAACTTCCATTTTCTCTATACTTGACCTACACTACTTCAACTTTTTAGTAGGCATTAGTATATAATGAGGAGGCCTTCACCATCCACCTCCTGAAATAGCACCATCAATGGTATTTAATAGGTCCCAAGTACTTAAGTGAATCTCAATATGCCATTTAAAGAGGCTGTCAGGCATATAAAGCTTACTGGAATAATATTAAAATTATCGGCAAGAATGTGACATATTATCAGTGGTAAAGGCACCACAAAAGAACCCAGGATGCTAAAACTCTAGGTTTTGACTCGTGACAACATACATGGCAACATGCATTGTAAACAATTGTACTTTTTAACTCCCGTATCAACTACACAATAAGAAGCACTTTTTAGCAAAGAAAAATCTTGCTAAAAAGTGAATGTGCTACAGTCCAGAGGCAGCTTATTCTGAATAAGCAGAATACTGACAACATCCTTCCTGATCACTGAGAGAACTGCTTTCTCTGTTCTTGACCCACACTGATCTATCTGATCGGTGCTGTACTGGAGAGAATAACTGGTAACCTGCAGGGATACTGTATGTCCTGTGTAGCTGAAGGCCCTTTCACAGCATGTGATCAGTCACATTCTTGAAAGGAATTTCAAAATGTGGTAATGTATACAGTGGTTGTGTTTATGCATATTTGTTTGTATAGACATAATATATATATATATATGTTTGTGTGAGTGTACATAGGGGAGCTGTATGTGTTGTATATATGAGTTTTTTGTGTGTGTATGGAGGAAAGCTATGTGCGTGTATGTAGCCAACAGAGTATGTAGTTATTTATTTTACTCATTTATATAGCGCCAGTAATACCACAGCGCTTTACAGACACTATTGGCACTGTCCCCGATGGGGCTCACAATCTAAATTCCCTATCAGTATGTCTTTGGAATGTGGGAGGAAACCCACGCAAACACGGGGAGAACATACACTCTCTATGCAGATGTAGTTACTCATTTATATAGCGCCATTAATTCCACAGCGCTTTACAGACATTATTGGCACTGTCCCCAATGGGCTCACAATCTAAATTCCCTATCAGTATGTCTTTGGAATGCGGGTGGAAACACACGTGAACACGGGGATAACATACAAACTCCTGGCAGATGTTGTCCTTGGTGGGATTTCAACCCAGGACCCCAGCGCTGCAGTGCTAACCACTGAGCCACCGTGCTGCCATATGTAGGAGATATGTGTGTGTGTGTGCAAATTTCAAAACAGTGTTTGTTTTTTGGATAGCTGTGTTTGTGTAAGTAGAAGAGCTGTATGTGAATGTGGGGAAACTGTATATGTGTACGGGTGAGAGCTGAGTGTGATATAGGAAAGATGTGTGTGAACATAGGAGAGCTGTGTGTTTCTATGTAGCTGACCGTGTGTATGGTGGAGGTGTGTATGTAGGACAGCTGTGTGTAACGGAAATGTGTGTATGTATGTTGCAGAGCTGTGTGTATGCATAGCAGAGCTTAGTGTGCATATACTGTGCTTGCAGCAGTGATGTGATTATGTATGTGCTCCAGAGAATGCATATAAACTGCATGCTGAAAAGGTACATGTGTATAATATACATGCTGCAGAGAAATACTACCATTAGATCTCTATCCACTCTACCACTCTATTCTACCCTACAGCAGTAAAGTTAGTGGTATCAAATCCCCTACAAATTTACACATGCGGGAAATTTTAGTTAGTTGCAAAAGTGTTTTTCCTATATTTTTACTAAGTAAACCTGGGGGTGTGTTAAAATTTATGCTGTGTCTAATAGTTAGAAAACTTTGAAACTTTACATAAATTAATAGCAAAATGTTTACATTACACCTATCAAAAAAACAGCCTCCCAAAACCCCTCTAGCTGTCCTATCCATCACCAAGATAGGTGCGTTTTCTGCCATTTAGGTAGAAATAATCTTCAAACAATTTGCTTCTAATTTAGATAAAGTAGCTGGAAGCTATATCATGGAAACTCTACATGTGAGGTCAGCCTAATAAACACTAGTTGTAATATGTATTTACAAAACTTCCATTTTCTCTATGCTTGACCTACACTACTTCATCTTTTTAGTAGGCATTAGTATATAATGAGGTGGCCTTCACCATCCACCTCCTGAAATAGGCACCATCATGGTATTTCATGGGTCCCAAGTACTTAAGTAAATCTCAATATTCCATTTAAATAGGCTGTCAGGCATATAAAGCTTACTGGAATAATATTCAAAAGTTGGAATAATATTAAAATTGTAGGCAAGAATGTGAAATATTATCAGTGGTAAAGGCACCACAAAAGAACCCAGGATGCTAAAACTCTAGGTTTTGACTCGTGACAACATACATGGCAACATGCATTGTAAACAATTGTACTTTTTAACTCCTGGATCAACTACACAATAAAACGCACTTTTTAGCAAAGAAAAATCTTGCTAAAAAGTGAATGTGCTATAGTCCAGAGGCAGCTTATTCTGAATAAGCAGAATGCTGACAACATCCTTCCTGATCACTGAGAGAACTGCTTTCTCTGTTCTTGCCCCACACTGATCTATCTGATCGGTGCTGTACTGGAGAGAATGAAACTGGGACGTGCAGGGATACTGTACATCCTGTGTAGCAGAAGGTCCTTTCACAGCATGTGATCAGTCACATTCTTGAAAGGAATTTAAAAATGTGGTAATGTATACAGTGGTTGTGTTTATGTATATGTGTTTGTATAGACTTTTATATATATGTGTATATATATATATATATATATGTTTGTGTGTGTGTACATAGGGGAGCTGTATGTGTTGTATATATGAGTTTTTTGTGTGTGTATGGAGGAAAGCTATGTGCGTGTATGTAGCCAACAGAGTATGTACTTATTTATTTTACTCATTTATATAGCGCCAGTAATACCACAGCGCTTTACAAACGCTATTGGCACTGTCCCCGAATGGGCTCACAATCTAAATTCCCTATCAGTATGTCTTTGGAATGTGGGAGGAAACCCACGCAAACACGGGGAGAACATACACTCTCTATGCAGATGTAGTTACTCATTTATATAGCGCCATAAATTCCACAGCGCTTTACAGACATTATTGGCACTGTCCCCAATGGGGCTCACAATCTAAATTCCCTATCAGTATGTCTTTGGAATGCGGTGGAAACACACGTAAACACGGGGATAACATACAAACTCCTGGCAGATGTTGTCCTTGTGGGATTTCAACCCAGGACCCAGCGCTGCAGTGCTAACCACTGAGCCACCGTGCTGCCATATGTAGGAGATATGTGTGTGTGTGCAATTTCAAAACAGTGTTTGTTTTTTGGATACTGTGTTTGTGTAAGTAGAAGAGCTGTATGTGAATGTGGGGAAAACTGTATATGTGTACGGGTGAGAGCTGAGTGTGATATAGGAAAGGTGTGTGTGAACATAGGAGAGCTGTGTGTTTCTATGTAGCTGACCGTGTGTATGGTGGAGGTGTGTATGTAGGACAGCTGTGTGTAACTGAAATGTGTGTATGTATGTTGCAGAGCTGTGTGTATGCATAGCAGAGCTTAGTGTGCATAACTGTGCTTGCAGCAGTGATGTGATTATGTATGTGCTCCAGAGAATG
>JARQOD010006092.1:0-44664 GCA_033576555.1 Oophaga sylvatica | reverse complement strand
AGTGATTTGCTTTTCTTTTTTTTTTCCTCTGGTTGGATTTTCTTTGCTGGTTTGCTGCTTGCAGTGGACTTCAGCCTGGTTACCTTTTGGGGTCTGGAGCTGCAATTGTGCTCATTTTGTATTTGCACTTTTGCTCTGTTCCTTTGTCACTTTTTATTTTCTGAATTGCTGTGTGTTACACCGGAGATCTGATTTAGGTGGTTGAGATCGTGTGATCTCAGGTTTTTTGTTAATCATAAGTGTTGGTATTTTTGTCAGGGTTTTTTTGGGTTGCAGTCAGAATTCTTTCCTATACTTTTCTATCTAGACAGATTGCGCCCCATCATTTGCTCATTCTATTTTCTGTCTGTGTGCATGTTTTCTTCTTGTCTAACCACCATTACATGTTTGGGGGCTTCCTATTTCATTGGGGGTTCTGCTCCAGGGCAGATAGCTTTCATCTTTCTGCCTTTAGGTGTAGTTATCTCTCCAGCTGTGACGAGGCGTCTAGGATCACCGTAGGTACGCTCCATGGCTACTTCTAGTGTGGCGGTTAGTTTAGGGTACTGCAATCCAATAGTTTCCAGTCTCTCTGGTGTATTACTACTTTTGCTATTTTTGCAATTTCTCCTCAGCTGCCGAAACACAATAGTATTACCGGCCAAACTGAAAATTATATGGTACTCACAAAAGGTAAAAAATAGTATAAAGGAAAAAAGAAAAAAAGGGAGTTGTCAGAAATTTTTTTTCCTGTTTGTTGCATTTTTTTCCCTCTTTTTCTCTGGGTGCTGAGGAGGAATTTTTTTTTTCCTTCAATGGAGTTTGCACAGTTGTCTTGCCGTGTGGAGCAGCTTGCCACTGAGGTTCGGAGTATTGCTACCTATATTGCTAGGTTGCCGGTTGTGGAACCTAGGATCCCCATACCAGATTTATTTTGGGGGGATCGGTCTAAATTTCTGAATTTCAAAAATAACTGTAAGTTGTTTTTTGCCTTAAAGCCTAAGTCCTCAGGGAACGCAGCACAGCAGGTTCAAATTGTCATCTCTCTGCTGCGCGGCGACCCTCAGGATTGGGCTTTTTCCCTGACACCTGGGGATCCTGTTTTGAATGATGTTGATGTATTTTTTCAGGCTTTGGGGTTATTGTACGATGAACATAATGTCACTGATCAAGCTGAAAAGACCTTGTTGACATTAAATCAGGGTCGGGGTCCTGACCAAATGGAATGATGATGCTTTGGCAGCCCTTTTTCGAAGGGTCTGTCAGAAAATGTTAAGGACGTTATGGTGGGATTCCCTGTTCCTTCTGGTCTCAATGATTCTATGACTTTGGCTATTCAAATTGACAGACGTTTGCGTGAGCGCAGAGGTATGCGTGAGATGGTGTTGCCTTGTGAGCCAGCTCCTGAGCCCATGCAGTGTGATGGAGTGACTTCTGGGGCTCAGCGTCATGAGTTTCGTAAGCGCAATGGGTTATGTTTCTACTGTGGTGACGCTTCCCATGCTATTTCCGTCTGCCCTAAGCGGGGAAGACGTTTTGCGCGCTCGGTTGTCTTGGGTAGTGTTCAGACTAAATTTCTGTTGACTGTTACCCTGATTTGCTCCCTGTCCACATTTTCGGCTCAGGCTTTTGTTGATTCAGGAGCAGCTATTAACCTGATGGATTTTGACTTTGCCAAACATTGTGGGTTTCCCATGATACCCCTGCAGAAGTCTATTCCTTCACTGGGTATTGATTCTATCCCTTTAGTGGAGAATAAACCCCAGTTTTCTACTCAGGTGATAATGAGGGTTAAACCAGATCATCATTAGAGTTGCAAATTTCTGGTGTTGCATAATCTGCATGACATTATTGTACTGGGTTTCCCTTGGTTACAGACTCATAATCCTGTTTTGGATTGGAAATCTGTGTCTGTGACCAGTTGGAGCTGCCAATGTGTTAATACTGACACTCCTGTTTTTTCTGCCTCTCACCAGTCTCAGGATGTCCCTGACTTTTTGACTGATTTTTCTGATGTGTTTAGTGAAAGTAAATCGGCATCCTTACCTCCTCACAAGAGCTATGATTGCGCTATTGAGTTAGTGCCTGGTGGTAAATTTCCTAAAGGTCGTCTTTTTAATTTATCTGTACCTGAACACGATGCTATGCGATCTTATATCAAGGAGTCATTGGAGAAGGGTCATATCAGACCATCCTCTTCACCCTTGGGTACCAGTTTTTTCTTTGTGGCCAAAAAGGATGGTTCATTGAGGCCGTGTATTGATTATAGCCTCCTGAATAAGATCACTGTTAAATATTAATATCCGTTACCTTTGAATTCTGACCTATTTTCCAGAGTGAAAAGTACAAGTTGGTTTACCAAGCTTGACCTCAGGGGGGTGTATAACCTTATTTGCATTAATCACGGGGATGACTAGAAGACGGCGTTTAATACACCAGAGGGGCATTTTGAGTACCTAGTGATGCCTTTTGGGCTTACTAATGCCCCTTCCGTCTTCCAATCCTTCAAGAATGATATTTTCAGGGATTTTGTGGATACATTTCTGATCATTTATTTGGATGATATCTTGATTTTTTTCCAATGACTGGGACTCTCATGTGAAACATGTTCGGACTGTGTTCCAGATTTTGAGAGAGAATGCACTGTATGTGAAGGGATCAAAGTGTGTTTTTGGCGTACAGAAGGTCTAATTTCTGGGATTCATTTTGTCTCCGTCTGTTATTGAAATGGACCCGGTCAAAGTTCAGGCTATCTGTGATTGGGTTCAACCTACTTCATTGAAGGCTCTTCAGAGATTTTTGGGCTTTGCCAATTTTTATCGTAAATTTATTGGTAATTTCTCCGGTATTGTTAAACCATTGACTGATTTGACCAAAAAGGGTTCCGATGTGGTGAATTGGCCTCCTGTGGCAGTTTCTGCGTTTCAGGAACTTAAGCAAAGATTCATTTCTGCTCCTGTTCTACAGCAGCCTGATGTTTCTCTGCCATTTCAGGTGGAGGTTGATGCCTCTGAGATTGGGGCAGGTGCCATTTTGTCCCAAAGGGATCCAGAGACCTCTAAGAGTAACCCTTGTGCCTTTTTCTCTCGAAAATTTTCTTCAACTAAACGTAATTATGATGTGGGTAATCGGGAGTTATTGGCCATGAAGTGGGCCTTTGAAGAGTGGAGACATTGGCTGGAAGGAGCCAAACATCAGGTGGTGGTCCTCACGGACCATAAGAACCTGGTTTATCTCGAATCAGCCAAGCGACTTAATCCTAGACAGGCCAGGTGGGCCTTGTTTTTCACACATTTTAATTTTGTGGTTTCTTTTCTTCTGGGCAATAAGAATGTTAAGGCGGATGCCCTCACGAGGAGTTTCTTTGCGGATTCTCCAGAATTATCTGATCCTGCTGTTATTTTGAAAAAGGGTGTAATTCTTTCCGCCATCTCGCCCAATTTGATACTGGCTCTGGAGTGGTGTCAGGAGGATAAACCTGAGCGCTGCCCTGTTGGGAAATTGTTTGTCCCAGACCAGTGGAAAAAGAGTGTGATGTCTGAGATTCATTGTTCCGCGTTGGCTGGTCATCCCGGGATTTTTGGTACCAGAGACTTGGTGAGTCGCTCCTTTTGGTGGCCTACTTTGTCTTGTGACGTCAGGGACTTTGTGCAGTCCTGTGGGACTTGCTCTCGTTCCAAGCCTTGCTCTCGTTCTAGAGGTTTGTTAATGCCATTACCTGTACCCAAGAGGCCATGGACCCATATTTGTATGGATTTTATTTCCGACCTTCCTGTCTCTCAGAGAATGACCGTTATCTGGGTAATCTGTGATAGGTTTTCCAAGATGATACATCTTGTGCCATTACCTAAGTTGCCTTCCTCCTCCGAATTGGTGCCTTTGTTCTTTCAGCACGTGGTTCGGTTACATGGCATTCCGGAGAACATTATGTGTGACAGAGGAGTCCAGTTTGCTTCCAGATTTTGGAGGACATTTTGTTCTAAACTTGGTGTTCAGTTATCTTTCTCCTCTGCATTTCACCCTCAGACCAATGGACAAACCGAGAGAACAAACCAGACCTTGGAGACTTACTTGAGATGTTTTGTGTCTGCTGATCAAGATGACTGGGTCTCTTTTTTGCCTTTGGCTGAGTTAGCTCTTAATAATAGAGCTAGCTCTGCCACCTTGATGTCTCCATTTTTCTGCAATTCTGGATTTCACCCTCGATTTTCTTCAGGACAGACGGAGGCTTCTATCTATTGTGCAGCGTATGCAGCAAATTTGGGACCAGGTGGAGGAGAGGTTGTCTCTCTCTCAGGAGAAGGCCCAGCGGTTTGCCAACCAGCATAGGACTGATGGACCTCGTTTTAAAGAGGGGGACTTGGTTTGGTTGTCCTCAAGGAATATCCCTATGAAGGTTGCGTCTCCAAAATTTAAGCCAAGGTTCATTGGGCCTTATAAGATCATGGAAATTATTAATCTGGTTTCCTTCCGTTTGCTTCTTCCAGGGACATTTAAGATCCATAACATTTTCCACAAGTCCTTATTGAAGAGGTTTGTCGACCCAGTGGTTCCTATGGCTGCGCCTCCTGACCCTGTTTTGGTTGAGGGCAATTTGGAGTATGTGGTTGAGAAAATATTGGATTCTCGTTTTGCTAGACGGAACTCCAGTATTTGGTTAAGTGGAGAAGTTATGGTCAGGAGGACAATTCTTGGGTGTTTGCTTTGGACATCCATGCTGGGAGACTTATCCATGCCTATCATCGAGCTCATCCTGTTCGGCCAGGTTATGCAGGTGAGGGTTTGGTGACCCCTCCTCAAGGGGGGGTACTGTTGTGAATACCTTGGAGGTGACTTCTAAGCTGGGGCTTCCTCTGGTGGTTGCTGAGGGTAATGAACTAATTAATGAATGGCCTTCAGCTGGCTCTGAATGGTATGATATAAGTGACCTGAGTTCCCATCAGCCTTGCCGGTAATCAATTGTTCCTCCTGGTCTTGCTTGGAGCACAGCTTGCTTTCCTGCTCTCATTCAGATAAGTGTTTGCTTTTTTTTTCCTCTCTTGGATTTTCACTGCTGGTTTTCTGCTTGCAGTGGACTGCAGCCTGGTCCCCTTTTAAGGGTCTGGCGCTGCAATTGTGCTTATTTTGTGTTTGCACTTTTGCTTTGTTTCTTTGTCACTTTTGATTTGCTGAGTTGCTGTTTGTTACACTGGAGATCTGATTTAGGTGGTTGAGATCGTGTGATCTCAGGTTTTTTTGTTAATCAGAAGTGTTGGTATTTTTGTCAGGGTTTTTTTTGGGTTGCAGTCAGAATTCTTTCCTATACTTTTCTATCTAGACAGATTGGGCCCCAGCATTTGCTCATTCTATTTTCTGTCTGTGTCCGTGTTTTCTTCTTGTCTAACCACCATTACATGTTTGGGGGCTTCCTATTTCTTTGGGGACTCTGCTCCGGGGCAGAAAGCTTTCATCTTTCTGCCTTTAGGTGTTGTTATCTCTCCGGCTGTGACGAGGCGTCTAGGATCACTGTAGGTACGCTCCACGGCTACTTCTAGTGTGGCGGTTAGTTCAGGGTCCTGCAACCCAATAGTTTCCAGCCTCTCTGATGTATTGCTACTTTGGCTGTTTTTGCTATTTCTCCTCAGTTACCGAAACATAACACCAGGCATGTAGAGTCCATTTGTTCACCTTTTCTGCATTGCGCAAAGACACGATGGTTGGAACCAAAGATCTCAAATTTGGACTCATCAAACCAAAGCACAGATTTACACTGGTCTAATGTCCATTCCTTGTGTTCTTTAGGCCAAACAAGTCTTTTCTGCTTGTTGCCTGTCCTTAGCAGTGGTTACCTAGCAGCTATTTTACCATGAAAGCCTGCTGCACAAAGTCTCCTCTTAACAGTTTTTGTAGAGATGTGTCTGCTGCTAGAACTCTGTGTGGCATTGACCTGGTCTCTAATCTGAGCTGCTGTAAACCTGCGAATTCTGAGGCTGGTGACTCGGATAAACTTATCCTCCGAAGCTGAGGTCACTCTTGGTCTTCCTTTCCTGGGGCGGTCCTCATGTGAGCCAGTTTCTTTGTAGTGCTTGATGGTTTTTGCAACTGCACTTGGGGACACTTTCAAAGTTTTCCCAATTTTTCGGACTGACTGACCTTCATTTCTTAAAGTAATGATGGCCACTCGTTTTTCTTTACTTAGCTGCTTTTTTCTTGCCATAATACAAATTCTAACAGTCTATTCAGTAGGACTATCAGCTGTGTATCCACCAGACTTCTGCACAACACAACTGATGGTCCCAACCCCATTTATAAGGTCAGAAATCCCACTTATTAAACCTGACAGGGCACACCAGTGAAGTGAAAACCATTTCCGGTAATTACCTCTTGAAGCTCATCAAGAGATTGCCAAAGAGTGTGCAAAGCAGTCATTCAAAGCAAAAGGTGGCTACTTTGAAGAACCTAGAATATAAGACATAATTTCAGTTGGAATACACTTTTTTGCTAAGTATATAATTCCACATGTGTTAATTCATAGTTTTGATGCCTTCAGTGTGAGTTTACAATTTTCATAGTCATGAAAATATAGAAAATCTTTAAATGAGAAGGTGTGTCCAAACTTTTGGTCTGTACTGTATATATATATATATATATATATATATATATATATATATATATATATACACACATATATACCTTATTTTTCAGATTATAATACACACTGTTTTTCCCCCAAATTTGGGGGGAAAATGGTGTGCTTCTTATAATGCGTATATACCTTACTGGTATCGTTGCTGCAGGCCGCAGGCTGGGATGAGGGGGTGTCTGGGGCTGCTGCAGTGTCTGGTGCTGCTGCAGCTGTCTCCGGTGCTGCAGGTGCCAAGCGGTGCTATGCAGGTGTCCAGCGCTGCTGCCTGGTGCTGCTGCAGCAGCTGTCTCCGGTGCTGCGGGTGCCCAGCGAAGCTACGGGTGTCTATGGTGCTGCGGGGGGGCTCTGCCGACATTTTGTGATAGGCCAGAGATCTCTGCATGGTTTCCTGTGCGGTGGACTCCAGCAACATGGCCATCTGGGGCGCCACATGTGCAGATGGAGATCGCAGCACCAATATCTTGGGAGATGAGATCTCAATGCTGAAATCTCATCTCTTGAGATCTTGGTGCTGAGATCTCCACCTGAGCATGCGCCGCCCCCGGTGGCTATTTTCCCAGAGTCAACCGCAAAGGAAATCATGTAGGGGGCTCTGGCCTTTCACAAAATGTCAGCAGAGCCCCCCCACAGTACCGGAGACACCCGTAACACCGCCAGGCACCCGCAGCAGCACCGGGAAGCAGCGCCCAAAGCCCCCGTAGCATCGCCGGGCACCCGCAACACTGGAGACACCTGCAGCAGCATTGGACTGCAGCGCCGGACACCTGCAGCAGCTCCGGACACTGCAGCAGCACCAGACACCGGCAGCAGCGAGCCTCACATCGGAACACCCCCTCATCCCAGCCTGTGGCATCACCCCACTCCTGATTCCTCTAGCAGCGACCCTGGGACCCAAGTTCACTGCAGCCACCACCCCTGGTAAGCAATAAGATGCATGGATTATAAGAAGCGCCACCATTTTATTAACCTCTTAATGACCGGAGCTTTTTTCGGCTTTGCGTTTTCATTTTTCGCTCTCCTTATTTACAGAGCCATAACTTTTTTATTTTTCCATTAATATGGCCATGTGGGGGCTTATTTTTTGCGGGACTAGTGGTACTTTTGAACAACACCATTGGTTTTACCATGTCATGTACTTGAAAACGGGAAAAAAATTCCAAGTGCGGTAAAATTACAAAAAAAGTGCAATCCCACACTAGTTTTTTGTTTGGCTTTTTTGCTAGGTTCACTAAATGCTAAAACTGACCTGTCATTATGATTCTCCAGGTCATTACAAGTTCATTGACACCAAACATGTGTAGGTTCTTTTTTATGTAAGTGGTGAAAAAAAATTCCAAAATTTGCTAAAATAAATTGTGCAATTTTCCAAGACCTGTAGCATCTCCATTTTTTGTGATCTCAGGTGTTAGGGTTCAAGTTCCCGCTGCTGCATAAGGGGAGTCTCAAACCAGTCCCGCTGCCGTCCCCCATTTATCTCCATCCGCAGTGGAGCCTGCTCAGCTTAGACGTCGGTCCCAGCGTCTATCCCAGTCTAACAGTGTGCAGAGGATTACTGCTGCTCCTCCAGGCTCTGCTATTGTGGCCAGTACTGGTTAGCAGCGAGCAGACGTCTTTAGGATAAAGTCCTTGTTTTCCCCTTCTGAGCATGCCCAGAGTGAGATCTCTCATTGGAGATCAGGGGTCACATGCTCAGGTACTGCAGCAGCTCCTATTGGTCCGCCAGGAAGGTCCTGTGACTACTGGTGTTCTGGAACAAGTTTCATTGGTCCTTGTTTCTGGCAGGTCCTGTAGCTGTTACTATAAAAGGGTAGCATTGCTGGGCCGCCATGCGCTAGTATCAATCATCATATGCTTTGCGCCAGTGTGGTCATGCGTGTGTGTGGTTAGGGCCCGGCTGAAATAAGCCCCTAGAATACCGACTTAATTGGTGAGGAGTTTGGTATGCTAGCTGGTCAGGGTCAGTGTCCTAGATGCCCTAGATTACCGGCATAACCGGTGAGGAGCTTGATTGCCGTATTCAGGGCCTGGCGTTCAGACGCCAAAGACTGCGGGTGTCTCCCGCGAGGACATTAGTGCATGATCATGTTCTATGTTCGCTTAGCAGTCAACTGTGTACCTGGGTGAATGACAGGACACAGAAGTTTGTCTCAGCGGCTCTGTGACATAACAGGGTTCGCTTTCAACGCTAGACAGCGCCCTAGCGTGTTTATTTTGCGACTCAGTTGTGTTAAGTGAATCCGCACACATAGCCATATAGCGCTGCGGCAATCCTTCTAGCAACTCTGGAATAACAGAGTTCGCACATATTGCCACAGCACGTTACGGCGTTTATTTTGGCGACTCTACGGGATAACAGAGTTCGCTTCTAGCGCCATTTTACTAGCAGCAGGCTCCGCCTGCACGGTGGACCCCTGGCTGCGAACGCACCTCTTTACATCATATATTTGGTGCGTTCCGCAGACCCTAACATAATACTAGCGCCAGGGTCTGGCTAGTATAATGGCGGATGACCAGCGTCTACTGCAGTACATCCAGCAGCTGGAGGGTAGGTTGGCGGCTCTTGAGCGCACAACCTCAGCTGTGGATGTTACCGGAGTCGCTGTTCAGGCTGCTAGCGTGGCTGCAGCCAGTTTGTCCTCTGCCACCTCTGCCCCTACATTATCCCACCTCCCGCTTCCTGACAAGTTTGCCGGTGACAGCAAGCAATGTCGGGGATTCGTGAGTCAGTGCTCTATACAGCTCAAGCTTCTGGCTGCACGTTTACCCACGGATCGGGCACAAGTGGGTTTTGTACTATCTCTACTCTCGGGCAGAGCGTTGGAGTGGGCAACACCGCTGTGGGAGCGCGACGATCGTGTGGTGCGGAGTGCTCCTCGGTTTTTGGAGGCTCTGAAAAAGGTCTTTTTAGGACCTCAGGTCACGCACGATACGGCACTCCAACTGCTGGCAATGTCACAGGGCTTGTCCATGGTCAGCCAGTTCTCAGTCCAATTTCGGACTTTGGCCTCTGAATTAGAGTGGCCAGATAAAGTTCTTATTCCAGTGTTCTGGAGAGGACTGGCAGACCATTTAAAGGACGCTTTGGCTACCAGGGAGATTCCTGCCACACTGGAGAAACTCATTTCTATATCTACCCGCATCGACCTCTGTTTTGACGAGCGGAGGTTAGAGCGGACCCAGTGTAGGCAGAGGTTTCGGCTGGCACCCACCTTTGCCAAACCTCTTGAATTTCCTGTTCGGGCGTCCGACTCCCCAGAGACCGTGGAGACTACTCAAGTGGGATCTAAGTCTCGGACCACTCGATATCCGTGGTCTGTAGAGTGTGTCAGCAGCCAGGACATTATGCCAACCGATGTCCCCAGCGAATGAGTAAACTGTCATGTTCCGTGACCATGGGTGCAGGGTCATTAGGCGCGAGGGATTTTGCTCTGAAAGTGCTCCTTAAAGGGTTAATCTCTCTAGGTTCATGCACTCTTCCCGACAAACTTTGTGTGGACTCTGGGGCAGAGGGGAATTTTATGTCCTCCTCCTTTGCCTCTTGCCATTCCATACCGCTGGTGACGCTCGCCAAGCCAATATCGGTGAGAGTGTTGAATAGAGCAATCCTGCCCTCACAAATCACCCACCAGACTGTCTCTCTACTTCTGTCTATGTCTCCTTCACATCAGGAGAATATATCCCTTTTTGTTCTTCCTGAGGGAATAGATGAGGTTTTGTTGGGATTACCATGGCTTCGCCACCACTCTCCCCATATTAAGTGGTCCTCTGGGAGAATACTGGGTTGGGGTGATCATTGCAGAGACAGATGTCTCATAGAGGACGTTCAGGTTTCCACAACGGAGATACCCATAGATCTTGATTCTCTTCGCAAAGTTTATCGGTCATGCGCGGACGTATTCTCCAAAAAGGCAGCGGAGACTCTTCCGCCTCATCGCCCCTATGACTGTCCTATAGACCTCTTGCCTGGAACGGAGCCCCCTCGGGAAGAGTGTATCCTCTCGCTCTTCCTGAGACGGAGGCCATGTCACAATACATCCAGGAAAATCTGGCAAGAGGGTTTATTAGGAAGTCAGTGTCACCAGCAGGGGCAGGATTTTTCTTCGTACAGAAGAAGAATGGAGAATTACGACCGTGTATAGACTATAGGGGTCTTAACGCCATTACCGTTAAGAACAAATATCCTTTGCCCCTAATATCTGAGCTCTTTGAAGGCTCCGGGGAGCAAGGGTATTTACTAAGCTGGATCTTCGTGGTGCCTATAACCTGATCCGCATCCGTGAGGGGGACGAATGGAAGACGGCATTCAATACCAGAGATGGACATTACGAATATCTTGTGATGCCCTTCGGGCTCTGTAATGCTCCAGCCGTCTTCCAAGATTTCATAAATGACATCTTCCGGGACATGCTTGCCACCTCTGTGGTAGTCTATCTGGATGACATTCTCATCTTTTCTCCAGATATGGACACCCACCTGAGAGATGTTTGCAGGGTCTTCGACCTCTTGCGGGCAAATTCCTTATATGCGAAGTTGGAAAAGTGTATGTTTGAGCAGTGTTATGATCTGCTACAAGCACTAAGGAAAGGTGGGAATTTTGTCCCTACATTAGGACTGAGCTGGATCCCTACGATGTAACGGGGAACCTGATCCTGCGACCAGACCCGCTAAAGTCCTCAGCTAGTCTGAACGAAGACCTATAGTTGCGAGGGAGGAATCCCTACAAGATCTAGGGACTGGGTGAAAAGGTGGACACCTCCTAACAGAAAGTGTAGCAGGGAAAATAAAACAGAAAACAAATACTAAGAGATACTAAGATCTAGCAAAACTGACAGAGTAAGGCACCTAAGCACCCGGCTAGCTTAAGAGTAGATAATACAATGAAGTCCAGCAAGGCCAGAAGGGCGGAACCAGACCAAATAGGGTAAAAAGGTCATGTGACCAGCAAAGTGAAACAAAACCTAACAAGAGGGTTCTAACAGTACCCTCCCTTCTAAGAGGATCCTCCGGATCCCCTAGGACTTAGGCTTATCCGGAAACCTCTTGTGAAACGCTCTGACAAGTCTAGACGCAGAAACATCATCTGCCCTCACCCATGAGTTATCCTCGGGTCCATAACCCTTCCAAGCGACGAGGTACTGTAAACTCCCTCTATACCGTCTAGAATTTAGGATGCGGGAAATCTCATATTGCCCGTCCTCCACCACCAGGGGAACAGTGGCCGAGACGTCTCCATCTGAGACCTCAGCTTTTTTCAAGAGAGAAACATGAAACACCGGATTAATCTTCCAGGAGGTGGGAAGCTCCAACTTAACAGCAGATTGGTTAATAACCTGAAGCACCTTAAAGGGCCCTACAAACTTGGGACCCAATTTCTTAGACGGAATCCTCAAGCGCAGATTCTTAGAGGACAACCAAACCATGTCACCAATAGCAAACAAAACCTCTTGTCGTTTTCTATCAAAATACACTTTGGATCTTTTGTTAGCCTCCTGAAGATTACCACGCACATCAGTCCAAACTCTCTCCAAAAGACCAGAAAAATTCTCCTCTTCAGGTACAGCCGATCCCAACTTGGAAAATGACCCAAACGACGGATGTCTCCCAGTACAACAAAAAAAAAGGCGAACAACCAGCAGAAGCGGATGTATGGTTGTTAAGAGCAAACTCAGCAAGTGGCAGAAACTCAGACCACCCCTCTTGATTATCAGTCACAAAACAACGCAAGAACTGCTCAACATCCTGGTTTTTCCTTTCTGTCTGGCCATTAGACTCCGGATGATATCCGGATGAAAACGACAAATGAACTCCCAACCTGTCACAAAAGGCGCGCCAAAAACGAGCCACAAACTGAGGTCCCCTATCGGAAACAATGTCAGTAGGAACACCATGTAGTCTGACTATTTCCTTGACAAAGGCCTTAGCGAGAGTCTTAGCGCAGGGCAGTTTGATGAAAGGAACCAAGTGACACATCTTGCTAAAACGGTCCACGACCACCCAGATGACAGTGAAACCCTCAGAGGGGGGAAGGTCAGTAATAAAGTCCATAGCCAAATGTGTCCAAGGTGCACTAGGGACCTCCAGAGGGCAAAGCAACCCCGCAGCAGGAGTATGAGAAGACTTAGATCTAGCACACACAGTGCATTGACGCACCCACTTAATGACTTCCTTCTGCCATCCTGGCCACCAAAAACTGCGACCCACAAGTCTCTTGGTCTCAGAGATTCCAGGATGACCTGCCAACCGAGAGTCATGACATTCATCAAACAAATCTCTCCTCAGGGTACCAGGCACAAACAACCTCCCATGCGGCGTGTTAGATGGGGCATTCTCCTGTGCTTTAAGAATCTCATCTTCCAGCACGGAGTCCAAAACAGCAATAACAACCCCTCTTGCAAGATGTTTTCCTCCTCCTCCTCAGTACCCACCATAGGAGAAAAGCTGCGAGACAAAGCATCAGCTTTAACATTTTTAGTACCTGGGATGTAAGTAACGGTAAAATTAAACCGTGAGAAAAACAGTGCCCACCTAGCCTGACGGGCATTCAAGCATTTGGCAGCATCAAGGTAGATCAGATTTTTATGATCGGTGAAGACTTGAACGGGAAATTCCGCTCCCTCCAAAAAATTACGCCAGTGTTCAAATGCGAGTTTAATTGCTAACAATTCCCGATTGCTGATATCATAATTTAGTTCAGACTCAGAAAATTTCTTTGAAAAAAAGCACAGGGATGTACTCCATCCGTCTTTGCCTGAGACAACACCGCGCCGACCCCCACAGAAGAAGCATCAACCTCAACCAAAAATGGTTTAGTCACATCAGGCTGCGTAAGGATGGGAGCAGAGCTGAACCTCTCCTTTAGCAACACAAAAGCCTCAATGGCCTCAGTAGTCCACTGAACCGCATCAGCACCTTTCCTGGTGAGATCGGTCAGAGGTTTGGCAATCACAGAAAAATCTTTTATGAATTTTCTATAATAATTGGCGAACCCCAAAAACCTCTGTATTGATTTCACACCAATAGGTCAAAGCCATTCCTGCACAGCTTGCACTTTCACCGGGTCCATCTCAAAACCTTCACTGGAGACAATGTAGCCCAAAAAACTAAGTCTCTGTACAGCGAACTCACATTTTTCTAGTTTGGCAAAAAGTGAATTATCACTCAGTAACTGTAATACTTCACGCACACTCCTCCAATGAGACTCCAAATCCGGTGAATAAATCAAAATGTCATCCAAATACACAACCACACTTCTGCCGATCAAAGGTCTAAGGATGTCATTAATAAGATTCTGAAAAAATGCCGGAGCACTGGAAAGTCCAAAAGGCATGACCAGATTCTCAAAATGACCCAGTGGAGTGTTAAACGCAGTCTTCCATTCATCCCCCTCCTTCATGCGCAACAAATTGTATGCCCCTCGAAGATCAATTTTCGAGAACCACTTGGCCCCCACTAACTGGTTAAACAAATCAGGAATCAATGGCAGTGGGTAAGGATTGCGTACAGTAATCTTATTAATCTCACGAAAGTCTAGACAAGGCCTTAAACCGCCGTCCTTTTTTTTAACAAAAAAAAATCCAACCGACACAGGAGACTTGGAAGGCCTAATGTGACCGGCTGCCAAACTTGTCTGTATGTATTCCTCCAAAGCCTTTCTCTCAGGAATAGTCAAATTAAATAAACGACTTTTAGGAAGAGTCGCTCCAGGGACAAATTCAATTGCACAATCATAATCTCTATGAGGAGGCAATACCTGCGATTCCTTATCAGAAAAAACTTTCCAAAAATCCTGAATAGGTACAGGTAACTCCCCCTTAACTACAGCAGCAATACGCCCGTTACAACACTTGTCATAACAATTGGGACTCCAGGACTTAATTTCATTGGTAGACCAATCCAGTACCGGATTGTGCAATTTTAACCAGGGTAACCCCAAAATCACCGGTGAGGGCAAATTATTCAAAACTACCAAATCCAAATTCTCTTGATGAACACCATTAATAGTAAGAGGAAATTCACAGATATGGTGAGTAACTTTTTTCAAGGGAGAACCATCCACAGACACCACATTAATAGGGGAAGACAGAAGTTTGGGTTTTAATTTTAGTTTTTCCAAAAATTTCCCATCAATCACATTGAGAGTTGAACCACAATCCACAAATACCCGAAACTCCATTAATTCCTCCTCAACAGCAGTGGTAGCAGAAAGAAAGACACCTTTATTGTTTAAACAAGCTATACGGGCGAAACTGACCTCATTTTTTTTTCTCTCTTTATTCATTCGAAGCGCACAGTTCTTAATAAAAGCTCCGATTTACCACAGTAGAAACACAAGCCCTTAGCAAATCTGCGTTCTTTTTCCCGAGAGTGAAGTGTCATTGCTCCAATTTCCATCGGCTCTGCAATGTCAGTACATTCCTTCTCCAAACTTGGAGCTGACAAGGCAGATTTACTCTCATTAACCCTTGCACGCAGTCTCCTATCCACCCGTATGGCTAATTGCATAGCCTCTTGCAAGTTACCAGGTATAGGATAAGCAATCAGCAAATCTTTAACCCTTTCACTTAACCCTGCAAGAAATAAACTTTTCAAAGCTGAATTGTTCCAGCCCACCTGTGTGGACCACCTTCTGAAGTGAGTACAATATTTCTCCACATTACCTGATCCCTGTCTCAAACGTCTCAATTCTGTCTCAGCTGATGAAACACGATCCAGATCGTCATCTAACAACCCCAAAGCAGAAAAAAAAACTATCCACTGATATAAAGCATGGATCACTAGGCTGCAGAGAAAAGGCCCAATCCTGAGGTTCTTTGCGCAAAAGTGACATTATGAACCCTATGCGCTGTGATTCCTCACCAGAGGATCTGGGTCTCAAACGGAAATACAACAAGCAAGCATTTTAAAAGAAAAAAAATCTTGTTGTTCACTAAAAAATAAATCAGGCAAACGTACCTTTGGCTCCACGAAATGTGCTCCAGAACAACTACTCACGTGTTGCTTTATCTCAGCCACCTCCAGAGAAAGTCCCTGCAGGCGCTGAACCAAATCCTGAACCGACACCATAAGGAAAGGTGGGAATTCTGTCCCTACAATAGGACTGAGCTGGATCCCTACGATGTAACGGGGAACCTGATCCTGCGACCAGACCCGCTAAAGTCCTCAGCTAGTCTGAACGAAGACCTATAGTTGCGAGGGAGGAATCCCTACAAGATCTAGGGACTGGGTGAAAAGGTGGACACCTCCTAACAGAAAGTGTAGCAGGGAAAATAAAACAGAAAACAAATACTAAGAGATACTAAGATCTAGCAAAACTGACAGAGTAAGACACCTAAGCACCCGGCTAGCTTAAGAGTAGATAATACAATGAAGTCCAGCAAGGCCAGAAGGGCGGAACCAGACCAAATAGGGTAAAAAGGTCATGTGACCAGCAAAGTGAAACAAAACCTAACAAGAGGGTTCTAACAAGCAGGAGTCTTTGCCATTCCTGGGCTATATTATCTCCACTCAGGGATTGGCTATGGATCCTGCCAAACTACAGGCTGTAATGGATTGGCCAGAACCCCACTCTCTTAAAGCGGTGCAGCGCTTTATGGGGTTCATTAATTACTATCGCCAATTCATTCCACACTTCTCTACTTTGGTTGCTCCCTTGGTAGCCCTCACCAAGAAAGGAGCCAATCCCAAATTGTGGTCAGGGAGGTCTCCAAGGCCTTTATTTCAATCAAGTCCCATTTTGCTAGCGCTCCTATCCTACATCGTCCCGAGGTTGATAAGCCTTTTATATTGGAGGTAGATGCCTCGTCCGTTGGTGCTGGAGCAGTCCTTTTTCAAAAGGATGCTCAAGGTCGTAAACATCCGTGCTTCTTCTTCTCCAAGACCTTCACACCAGCGGAGAGGAATTATTCCATTGGGGATAGGGAGTTGCTAGCCATGAAATTGGCCTTTTCCGAGTGCAGACATCTCCTGGAGGGGGCTCGCTTTCCCTTCCAAGTGTTCACTGACCACAAAAATTTGGTCTATTTACAGACCGCCCAGCGGCTAAATTCCCGTCAGGCCAGATGGTCCCTGCTCTTCTCCCGGTTCCATTTCACCCTCCATTTTCTCTCAGGGGAGAAGAACATTCGTGCTGATGCTCTGTCTCGCTCTGTGGTGTCCTCTGAGGAGGTGGAGGAGGAGCCTCGGCTGATTGTCCCCACAGAGAGCCTAAGACCTGTGGCCCCGTTTTCGCTTGAGTCTGTGCCTCCAGGCAAGACTTTTGTGCCCATCAATTTGTGACCGGAGGTACTCTCTTGGGCACACTCGTCCAGGGTGGGTGGACATTTTGCGGCAAAGAGGACATCTGAGTTGCTGGCGAGGACATACTTGTGGCCACATATGGTCTGTGACGTCAGGGAATACGTTCAGGCGTGCGTCTCCTGCGCCAAGAATAAGTCCCCTCGGGGCTGCACCATCATCTGGGTGATAACCGACCACTTCTCCAAAATGGTGCACTTAGTGCCATTACCACGGTTACCGTCTGCACGGGCCTTGGCAGCATTATTCATTAGGCATATTTTCCGCCTACACGGTATGCCAGACAAAATTGTCAGTGATCGAGGTCCCCAGTTTGCGTCTCGGTTCTGGAGAGAACTGTGTCGTTTACTCAGCATTGAGTTGAATCTCTCCTCTGCATACCATCCCGAGACGAATGGGTTGGTAGAGAGGGCCAACTAGACCTTGGTCACATACTTGGGACATTTTGTCTCTGCCAGGCAGGATGACTGGGCATCCTTGCTACCGTGGGCTGAGTTCGCTCAAAATAGTGCTGTGGCTGACTCCACCGGACAGACCCCAATCCTCCTGAACTACGGTTAGCATCCGCGGGTACCAGTGCCCATGCCAGTGTCTTCCGTCAATTCCAGGGTGGCAGACTGGGCTGTGGAGGCATGGGACATTTGGGACCGCACCCAGGATGCCATTCAGGCCTCCAAAGAGAGGATGAGGTCTTCGGCCGATGCCCATCGGCGCCCCGCTCCTACATTTGCTCCGGGTGACCTAGTGTGGCTCTCTGCCCGAAACATCAGGCTACGTGTAGAGTCCATCAAGTTGGCACCTCGCTTTTTGGGTCCTTTTAAAGTTCTTGAGCAGGTGAACCCGGTGGTTTACCACCTAGCCCTTCAGCCTCGCCTTGGTATCACTGACACCTTTCACGTGTCCCTCTTAAAACCCGTGGCCATTTCCCGGTTTTCCGAGTCATCTGCCGGGACGTCGGGTTCATCTACCGATGATCATGAGGTGAACGCCATTGTTGGGTGCAAGGTGGTACGAGGCAAAAAATTTTATTTGGTGGATTGGAGGGGTTATGGGCCTGAAAATAGGTCCTGGGAGCCTGCCGAGTATGTTCACGCTCTGCAGCTCATCGCTGCCTTTGAGCGCAGCGAGGCCCAAAGAAGGGGGGGCCCTAGAAATACATGCAGCCGTACACTCGGGTCCGAGAGCGGACAGCCGTGCCGGGTGTTGATGCGAGTAAGTCGTGCGACTTACTCGCATCAAACTCGCCAGTGTGACGCCGGCCTAAGAGTAAAAAGATCATTAGAAAGGTATTTGTACTTTCCCCTCATATATTTATACATTGTAATAAGATCACCCCTATGCCTTTGTTTTTCCAAACTAAATAACCCCAAGTGTAATAACCTGTCTTGGTATTGCAGACCCCCAAGTTTTCTAATAACCTTGGTCGCTCTTCTCTGCACCCGCTCCAGTTCAGCTATGTCTTTCTTATACACCAGAGACAAACCAGAATTGTACACAGTATTCTAAGTGTGGTCGCACTAGTGACTTGTATAGGGGTAAAATTATGTTCTCCTCATGAGCATCTATGCCTCTTTTAATGCATCCCATTATTTTATTTGCCTTTGCTGCAGTTGCCTGACACTGGCCACTAAATGTGAGTTTTATTTTTTTTATGTTTTTAATATTTTTAAAAACATTTTTTTTATTTTTGACATGCTTCAACAGCCTCCATGGGAAGCTAGAAGCTGCCATAACTCGATCGCATCTGCTACATAGAGGTGATTCTCACATCACCTCTTTGTAGCAGAATGACAGCATTGCTATGAGCACCGACCACAGGGTGGCGCTCATAGCAATCCGACATCACCAACCATAGAGGTCTCCTTCCTCTGTTTGTTATGCCGATGCACCGATGACCACCAATCACGTGACGGGGTGAGCGGTGCGCATATTTCCAGCCGCGCTGCTGGAAGCTCTTGTTAAATGCCGCTGTCAGCGTTTGACAGCTGCATTTAACTAGTTAATAGGTGCGGGCGGATCGCAATTCCACTATTGCCTATTGCGGGAACATGTCAGCTGTTCAAAACAGCTGACATGTCCCAGCTTTGATGCGGGCTCACCGCCGGAGCCCTCATCAAAACGGGGGATACTGCCAGCTGACATACTTTTCCGTCAGCTGGCAGTAAAATTTTTCCTATTTTCTCCTCAATATTTGGGGTGCATCTTATAATCAGGAGCATCTTATAATTCAAAAAATATGGTGTATTATGGTTATTATGGTTATTAACCCCTTTCTGCCATCGGACCCTATCCCATCCATGGTACCTGGGCCTTTATGACCATGGACGGGATAGTACGTCACATGTAATCGGATGCGCTCCAGGGGGGATTTGGGAATGTTTAGCTTGCAAAAAAGAAGACTGAGAGGAGACTTAATAGCTGTCTACAAATATCTCAAGGGCTGTCACATTGTAGAAGGATCATCTTTATTCTCATTTGCGCAAGGAAAGACTAGAAGCAATGGGATGAAACTGAATGGGAGGAGACACAGATTAGATATTAGAAAAAACTTTTTGACAGTTAGGGTGATCAATGAGTGGAACAGGCTGCCACAAGAGGTGGTGAGTTCTCCTTCAATGGAAGTCTTCAAACAGAGGCTGGATAGATATCTGTCTGGGATGATTTAGAGAATCCTGCTTTGAGCAGGGGGTTGGACCAGATGACCCAGGAGGTCCCTTCCAACTCTACCATTCTATGATTCTATGATTCTATGTGCCAGAAGCGGTCACGGACCGCTCCCGGAACATTAACCCCTGGCACGCTGCGATCAAACATGATCGCAATGTACAGGGGGCACAGGGAAGCATCGAGCAGGGAGGGGGCTCCCTGTTTGCTTCCCCGAGACCCTCAGAACAGTGCGATGTGCTTTATCATCATACCGCCGAACAAAAAGTGGAATAACACGCGATCAAAAAGATGGATATAAATAAACATGGTACCGCTGAAAACATCATCTTGTCTCGCAAAAACAAGCCACCATACAGCATCATCAGCGAAAAAATAAAAAAGTTATAGCTCGCAGAATAAAGCGATGCAAAAATAATTATTTTTTACATAAAATTGTTTTTATTGTATAAAAGCGCCAGAACATAAAAAAATATAAATGAGGTATCGATGTAATCATACTAACCCGAAGAATAAAACTACTTTATAAATTTTACCACATGCAAAACGGTATAAATGCCCCCCCAAAAAGAAATTCATGAATTGCTGATTTTTGTTCATTCTAACCTCACAAAAATCGTAATCAAAAGTGATCAAAAAATGTCACGTGTCCAAAAATGGTACCAATAAAAATGTCAACTTTTCCCGTAAAAAATAAGACCTGAAATGACTCTGTGGGCCAAAATATGCAAAAATTATAGCTCTCAAAATGTGGTGATGCAAACACTATTTTTTGCAATAAAAAGCGTCTTTTAGCGTGTGACAGCTGACAAACATAAAAACCTGCTATAAATAGTAAATCAAACCCCCCTTTATCACCCCCTTAATTAGGGAAAAATAATAAAATTAAAAAATGTATTTATTTCCATTTTCCCGTTAGGGTTAGGGTTTGGGCTAAAGTTAGGGTTAAGGTTGGGATTAGGGTTAGGGGTGTGTTAGGGTTAGGTTTGTGGGTAGGGTTATGATTAGGGTTGGGATTAGGTTTAGGGATGTGTTGGGGTTAGGGTTGGAGTTAGAATTGGGGGGTTTCCACTGTTTAGGCACATCAGTGGCTCTCCAAATGTAACATGGCATCTGATCTCAATTCCAGCCAATTCTGCGTTGAAAAAGTCAAGCGGTGCTCCTTCCCTTCTGAGCTCTGCCATGCGCCCAAACAGTAGTTTACCCCCACATATGGGGTATCAGCGTACTCAGGATAATTTGCAAAATAACTCTTGAGGTCTAACTTCTTCTGTTACCCTTGGGAAAATAAAAAATTGGGGGTGAAAATATCATTTTTGTGGAAAAAAATTATGATTATTTATTTTTATGGCTCTACGTTATAAACTTCTGTGAAGCACTTAGGGGTTCAAAGTTCTCTCCACACATCTAGATAAGTTCCTTTGGTGGTCTAGTTTCCAAAATGGGGTCATTTGTGGGGGGTTTCCAATGTTTAGGCACATCAGGGGCTCTCCAAACGTGACATGACACCCGTAGACCATTCAATCAAAGTCTGCAATCCAAAACGTCACTACTTCCCTTCCGAGCCCAGATGTGTGCCCATGCAGTAAGTTTTCTCCCACATATGGGGTATCAGCGTGCTCAGGAAAAATAGGACAACTTTTGGGGTCCAATTTTATCTGTTACCCTTGTGAAAATAAAATATTGGGGGTGAAAAAAATCATTTTTGTAAAAAAAAAATATGATTTTTTTGTTTTTACGCCTGTACGTTATAATCTTCTGTGAAGCACTTGGGGGTTCATAGCGCTCACCGCACATCTAGATTAGTTCCTTGGGAGGAGTCTATTTTCCAAAATGGGGTCACTTGTGGGGGGTTTCCACTGTTTAGGCACATCATGGGCTTTCCAAATGCGACATGATGTCTGCAGACCATTCCATCAAAGTCTGCAATCCAAAACATCACTACTTCCCTTCCAAGCTCCGATATGTGTCCATACAGTAGTTTTCTCCCACATATAGGGTATCAGCGTACTCGGGACAACTTGGACAAAAAATTTAGGGGTCCAATTCTCCTGTTACCCTTGGGAAAATAAAAAGTTGGGGACTAAAATATCATGTTTGTGGAAAAAATATGATTTTTTTATTTCCATGCTCGGGCGTTATAAACTTTAGTGAAACACCTGGAGGTTCAAAGTTCTCACAACACATCTAGATAAGTTCCTTGAGGGAATTAGTTTCCAAAATGGTGTCATTTGTGGGGGGTTTCCACTGTTTAGGCACATCAGGGGCTCTACAAACACGACATGGCGTCCAGCCAACTCTGCTTTGAAACAGTCAAACAGCGCTCCTTAACTTCCGAGCTCTGCCATGCACCCAAGCAGAAGTTTACCCCCACATATGAGGTATCAGCATACTCAGGATAAATTGCACAATAACTTTTGGGGTCTTATTACCCTTGGAAAAATAAAAATTGGGGTGAAAAGATCATTTTTGTGGAAAAAATATGATTTTTTAATTTTAAGGCTCTTCGTTATAAACTTGTGTGAAGCACTTGGGGTTCAAATTGCTCACCACAGATGTAGATAAGTTCCTTAGGGGGTCTTGTTTCCAAAATGGGGTCACTTGTGGGGGTTTCCACTGTTTAAGCACATCTGGGGCACTGCAAACAGAACATGACACCCATCAACGTCTGCATTCCAAAACGTTATTACTTCCTTTCCAAGCCCTGTCGTGCGCCCAAACAGTTTCCCCCCCACATATGGGGTATCAGTGTACTCAGGACAAATTGGACAACTTTTGGGGTCCAATTTCCTTGGGAAAAATCAAAAATTGGGGACTAAAAAATCATTTTTGTGGAAAATTGTTTTTTTTTCCACACCCAGGCATTATAAACTTTTGTGAAACACTTGGGGTTCAAAGTGCTCACAACAGATCTAGATAAGTTCCATAGGGGGTCTAGTTTCCAAAATGGTGTCACTTGTGGGGGTTTCCACTGTTTAGGTGCAACAGGGGCACTCCAAACGCAGCATGGTGTCCAATCTCAATTCCAGCAAATTTTTTTTTAAAAAAGTCAAACGGCGCTCCTTCCCTTACGAGCTCTGCCGTGCGCCCAAACAGTGGTTTTCCCCCACATATGGGGTATTGACGTACTCAGGAGAAATTGTACAACAACTTTATCTGTCCATTTTCTCCTTTTATCCTTGTGAAAATAAAAAAAATGTAAAAGATCATTTTTGTGACTAAAAAGTTAAATGTTCATTTTTTCCTTCCACGTTGCTTCAGCTCCTGTGAAGCACCTGAAGGGTTAATAAACTTCTTGAATATGGTTTTGAGTACCTTGAGGGGTGCAGTTTTTAGAATGGTGTCACTTTTGGGTATTTTCTGCTATATAGACCCGTCAAAGTGACTTTAAATGTGAGGTGGTCCCTAAAATAATGGCTTTGTAAATTTTGTTGTAAAAATGAGAAATCACTGGTCAACTTTTAACCCTTATAATTTCCTAACAAAAAAAAATTTTGGTTCCAAAATTGTGCTGATGTAAAGTAGACATGTGGGAAATGTTATTTATTAACTATTTTGTGTGACATATTTCTCTGTTTTAAGGGAATAAAAATTCAAAGTTTGAAAATTGCAAAATTTTCAAAATTTTCGACATATTTGCGTTTTTTAAAAAAATAAACGCAAGTTTATCAAAGAAATTTTACCACTACCATGAAGTACAATATGTCACGAGAAAACATTCTCAGAATCGCGAAGATCTGTTGAAGCGTTCCAGAGTTATAACCTCATAAAAAGACAGTGGTCAGAATTGTAAAAATTGGTCCGTTCATTAACGTGCAAACCACCCTTGGGGTAAAGGGGTTAAGTATATATTTAACCATAACCAGGAATATACATTCATTGCTCTTTCTTTCTTTTTTACAGATGGCCTGACTGCTTTCAGAGATTTCTTGAAGTCAGAATTTAGTGATGAAAATATTGAATTCTGGTTGGCATGTGAGGACTTCAAAAAAGCTAAAACTTCCAGCCAACTGGTCATTAAAGCCAACAAAATATATTGTGAATATATTAAGACTGAGGCTCCACGAGAGGTACTTTACTGATTTATATTGGTAAAATACAATTTAAAAAATAAATATATTTTAAGTATACCAGTGTACAGTAACTATGATTACAACATACAAATACACTGTGTTCCAAATTATTATGCAAATAATATTTTCTCAGATTTTCCCAAATTATCTATATGAATTGCAGTCATTGTAATTTTCCAGTCAAATAACTATTAGAGTACAATTGAAAGGTTTTTGTACACCTGCCTATGATAGCAGTATATTTTTTTAAAAATAAAACACTCAAACTGCACTCAAAATGCATGTTCCAAATTATTATGCACAGCAGAGTTTTCAACCTTTTCATTTTAATAAAGAACAAAAAAATGGTCATTTTTGAAATTATAAGCATTGGCAAGTTATTACAAACTGAAATCAAACAGTTTTCAACTCAAAACTTTATTCTAGGTGATGTTACATTTGCACATAGGACCCCTTGTTCGAAAGGAGCTTCTGAACTCTCGTCCACTGAATTTGTCAGGTTTTGGATGGTTTCTTCTTCAATTGTTTTGCATGAGGACAGAATACCCTCCCAGAGCTGTTGCTTAGATGTGAACTGCCTCCCGCCATCATAGACACTCCTTTTGATGATGCTCCAGAGGTTCTCAATGGGGTTGAGGTCAGTGGAGCATGGGGGCCACACCATAAGTTTGTCCCCTTTTATGCCCATAGCAGCCAGAGATGCAGATGTGTTATGTGCAGCATGAGACGGTGCATTATCATGCATGAAAATGATCTTGCTGCGGAATGCACGGTTCTTCTTCTTGAACCATGGCAGGAAGTGCTGTCTGAGAAACTCAACATACACTATGGAGTTCATCTTTACCCCTTCAGGGATCCTAAAGGGGCAGACAATCTCTCTCCCTATGATTCCAGCTCAAAACATTACTCCACCTCCTTTGCCTTTCATTGGACACACCTGCCAAACTAATTAGCACAGGTGTCTGCAATTGCTTACAGTGATATAAAGAGCCCTGACACACATCACCATCAATGAGTTTAACTGACAAACAAAAAAATTCTTACCTTATCACTCCTAAACAATTTTTGCATAATAATTTGGAACACAGTGTATATATATATTTACCAGTAATAACTATATTAATTATAAAAATTAAACTAAAAGCACTCATAAACATATATATATGTATATATATATATATATATATATATATACATATATATATACAGTACAGACCAAAAGTTTGGACACACCTTCTCATTTAAAGATTTTTCTGTATTTTTATGACTATGAAAATTGTAAATTCACACTGAAGGCATCGAAACTATGAATTAACACATGTGGAATTATATACATAACAAAAAGTGTGTAACAACTGAAATTGTGTCTTATATTCTAGGTTCTTCAAAGTAGCCACCTTTTGCTTTGATGACTGCTTTGCACACTCTTGCCATTCCCTTGTTGAGCTTCAAGAGGTAGTCACCGGAAATGGTTTTCACTTCACAGGTGTGCCCTGTCAGGTTTAATAAGTGGGATTTCTGGCCTTATAAATGGAGTTGGGACCATCAGTTGTGTTGTGCAGAAGTCTGGTGGATACACAGCTGATAGTTAGTAGTTATTAAGGTTGAAGGAAGACTTTACGTCTATCTAGTTCAACCCATATCCTATCCTAACCTGCCCTAACATGTTGATCCAGAGGAAGGCAAAAAAAAACCCAAGTGGCAAACAGTAAGCTTCACATTGGGGAAAAAAATTCCTTCCCGACTCCACATACGGCAATCAGACTAGCTCCCTGGATCAACGCAATATCTAGGAAACTAGTGACTATAGCCTGTAATATTATACTTTATACTTAAATTTTAGTAGGGAATCACTCATTACAACATTAGACGGCAGAGTTCCATAGTCTCACTGCTCTTACAGTAAAGAATCTGCGTCTGTGATTATGACTAAACCTTCTTTCCTCCAGACGTAGAGGATGCCCCCTTGTTTCCGTCACAGGTCTAAGAGTAAAAAGATCATTAGAAAGGTCTTTGTCCTGTCCCCTTATATATTTATACATTGTAATAAGATCACCCCTAAGCCTTCGTTTCTCCTAACTAAAAAACCCCAAGTGTAATAACCTGTCTTGGTATTGCAGACCCCCTAGTTCTCTAATAACCTTGGTCGCTCTTCTCTGCACCCACTCCAGTTCAGCTATGTCTTTCTTATACACCGGAGACCAGAACTGTACACAGTATTCTACTGAATAGACTCTTAGAATTTGTATTATGGCAAGAAAAAAGCAGCTAAGTAAAGAAAAATGAGTGGCCATCATTACTTTAAGAAATGAAGGGTCAGTCAGTCCGAAAAATTAGGAAAACTTTGAAAGTGTCCCCAAGTGCAGTTGCAAAAACCATCAAGCGCTACAAAGAAACTGGCTCATTTGAGGACCGCCCCAGGAAAGGAAGACCAAGAGTCACCTCTGCTTCTGAGGATGAGTTTATCCGAGTCACCAGCCTCAGAAATCGCAGGTTTACAGCAGCTCAGATTAGAAACCATGTCAATGACACACAGAGTTCTAGCAGCAGACACATCTCTACAACAGCTGTTAAGAGGAGACTTTGTGCAGCAGGCTTTCATGGTAAAATAGCTACTAGGAAACCACTGCTAAGGACAGGCAACAAGCAGAAGAGACTTGTTTGGGCTAAAGAACACAAAGAATGGACATTAGACCAGTGGAAATCTGTGCTTTGGTCTGATGAGTCCAAATTTGAGATCTTTGGTTCCAACCACTGTGTCTTTGTGCGACACAGAAAAGGTGAACGGATGGACTCTACATGCCTGGCTCCCACCGTGAAGCATGGAGGAGGAGGTTTGATGGTGTGGGGGTGCTTTGCTGGTGACATTGTTGGGGATTTATTCAAAATTGAAGGCATACTGAACCTGCATGGCTACCACAGCATCTTGCAGCGGCATGCTATTGCATCCTGTTTGCGTTTAGTTGGACCATCATTTATTTTTCAACAGGACAATGACCCCAAACACACCTCCAGGCTGTGTAAGGGTTATTTGACCAAAAAGGAGAGTGATGGGGTGCTACACCAGATGACCTGGCCTCCACTGTCACCAGACCTGAACCCAATCAAGAAGGTTTGGGGTGAGCTGGACCGCAGAGTGAAGGCAAAAGGGCCAACAAGTGCTAAGCATCTCTGGGAACTCCTTCAAGGTGGGAAGATCATTTCTGGTGACTACCTCTTGAAGCTCATCAAGAGAATGCCAAGAGTGTGCAAAGCAGTCATCAAAGCAAGAGGTGGCTACTTTGAAGAACCTAGAATATAAGACATATTTTCAGTTGTTTCACACTTTTTTGTTACGTATATAATTGCACATGTGATAATTCATAGTTTTGATGCCTTCAGTGTGAATGTACAATTTTCATAGTCATGAAAATACAGAAAATTCTGTGTATATACAGTACAGACCAAAAGTTTGGACACACCTTCTCATTTAAAGAATTTTCTGTATTTTCATGACTATGAAAATTGTACATTCACACTGAAGGCATCAAAACTGTGAATTATCACATGTGCAATTATATACGTAACAAAAAAGTGTGAAACAACTGTAAATATGTTCTTATATTCTAGGTTCTTCAAAGTAGCCACCTTTTGCTTTGATGACTGCTTTGCACACTCTTGGCATTCTCTTGATGAGCTTCAAGAGGTAGTCCTCCTAAACCCTTTATCCAATTTTAATGTGGATACCCTCAAATGAAAGCTGAAAGTCTGAACTTCAACTGCATCTGAATTGTTATGTTTAAAATTCATTGTGGTAATGTCTAAAACCAAAATTAGAAAAATGTTGTCTCTGTCCAAATATATATGGACCTAACTGTATATATATATATATATATATATATATATATATACAGTACAGACCAAAAGTTTGGACACACCTTCTCATTCAAAGATTTTTCTGTATTTTCATGACTATGAAATTGTAGAATCACACTGAAGGCATCAAAACTATGAATTAACATATGTGGAATTATACATTACACTTTACAAAAAGTGTGAAACAACTGGAAATATGTCTTATATTCTAGGTTCTTCAAAGTAGCCACCTTTTGCTTTGATTACTGCTTTTCACGCAGAAAAGGTGAACGGCTGGACTCTACATGCCTGGTTCCCACCGTGAAGCATGGAGGAGGTGGTGTGATGGTGTGGGGGTGCTTTGCTAGTGACACTGTTGGGGATTTATTCAAAATTGAAGCGGTGAGCGGTCCAGCTCATCCCAAACCATCTCAATAGGGTTCAGGTCTGGTGACTGTGGAGGCCAGGTCATCAGGCGTAGCACCCCAACACTCTCCTTCTTGGTCAAATAGCCCTTACACAGCCTGGAGGTGCATTTGGGGTCATTGTCCTGTTGAAAAATAAATGATGGTCCAACTAAACGCAAACCGGATGGAATAGCATGCTGCTGCAAGATGCTGTAGTAGCCATGCTGGTTCACTATGCCTTCAATTTTGAATAAATCCCCAACAGTGTCACCGCAAAGCGCCCCTACATCATCACACCACCTCCTCCATGCTTCATGGTGGGAACCAGGCATGTAGAATCCATCCGTTCACCTTTTCTGCGTGCAAAGCAGTAATCAAAGCAAAAGGTGGCTACTTTGAAGAACCTAGAATATAAGACATATTTTCAGTTGTTTCACACTTTTTTGTAAAGTGTAATATATAATTCCACATGTGTTAATTCATAGTTTTGATGCCTTCAGTGTGATTCTACAATTTTCATAGTCATGAAAATACAGAAAAATCATTGAATGAGAAGGTGTGTCCAAACTTTTGGTCTGTACTGTATTATATATATATATATATATATATATATATATATATCTTTTCACAGTTCTGTGCAACAGTTTTAGGCAAGTATGGAAAATACTGCAAAGGTAGAATACATTATAAAATAGAAGCGTTAAGTTAATAGGTTTTTTTATCAATTAAAAAAGGAAGAGTAAATGAACAAAAGTGAAATCTAAATCAAATCAATATTTGGTGTGACAACCTTTTAAGCCTTCAAAGCATAAATTTTTCATCACAGACTTACACAGTTTTTGAAGGAACTCGGCATGGAAGTTGTTTCAATCATCTTGGAAAACTAAATTCTCATAGTTATCATAGTGAATACTGCAGCTAGGCTAGCAGTCTGTTAAATTCTACATGACCTCCAGATGAGCCCAATGCAAGGGAATCCACCTGATGTGAACAGGTAATTAAAGAAGATAATCTAATGGTAAATTCACAGAACGATTATAAACTCTATATCTCCAAGAAATATCACTAATAATTCACTGTCTAATCCAATTGGAGTAAAATGTAGAATTATAAAACCTAACATTTAATATTTAATTTTAAAATAGATAAAAACACATTACCACATCAATACAAATATACAAAGGTACAAAATTCTCTAAGTACAGGTGTAAGGAGGTGACAGAGTCCGTCAGGTGTCTTCCCTCCCATGGATACTGTACACAAAAACTACATGCAGCACCTTGTTGTTCGTTAATATTAATGTAATGTAATGTGCTATATTGTTTATGTACTGTGATGTGAATGTTTTTGATATGTGTTTATTTATATGTGTTTATTTACAGAATTAAGGATAGTATAGAGGTTAGCATAGGATAATTGTGGGGTTTGAATAAGTGGGACACATTAGAGATAGGGAATAGGATTATTAGCTTAGGTTTAGTTAGCATAGGGGTTTTCCAGTTGGGAAGGGCTACAGAGCAAGGTAGCACAGAGCAGTGGATAAAGGAGGGCACTTCCTAGTGAGGATTCAGTCAGGATGCAGCAGTGAAGAGAGACAGTTCACTAGTCATGGAGATAAGGCTGCTAAGGCAGGAAGGGAAAATCATAGAATCATGCCCTATAGGCAATCCTTTATTGATAAAATACCTCAATGGGTAGCACCCAAAAACAACCGTGATATAAAAAAACAAAAAACAAAGTGTATTCCTAACTTAAAAGCTATGGGATAGCCTAGAGTCCCTGATGTAGGTCTGGGCTGTCACCTGCCTAACAGCGGAGGTTGGCACCCTAGGGGGAAGCGTTGTGGCGCCCCCGCTCCACGATGGCTGACCCTAGGGTCCCTGTTAGGCCCTTACACCTTAGGGGATACCTCTACCCAGATAGTAGGGAGACCCCTAACATTAATACAGAGACCAGCTAACATTAAAGGTGACCCTAAGTCCCCAAAGTATTAAAAACAGTTCACAACACACGGGGTGGTAGGAAGTATAATGGAGATTGGCACAGATCTGCTGTACAACACTGCTAGTATACAGCAGCCTCCTTTTATGAACAGGAGTTATGATAAAACTGCCTTCTTGTGCCACAGCTTAATGAAAGTGAATGTGAACAGTCTCATACTTGTTCACTCACTAGTCAAAGCTCCTCCAGTGTATGGGAAATCTAAATGTGTGTGCATACCAGACAGTCAAATATAAGCTAAGATGCAATCTATAATTGTCAGCTATTGGACCAAAAGTCTAGTCTGAACTTATAAACACACTGAAAGAATGACTAGAGCATATAATGACTGGAATAAATAAGACGCATCGGCGTCATGAGAAGGTCATTGACACTTGATTTTAGTGTCATGTTAGGGGATAGCAATATTTGAAGATAAATGTATAAGGCAGCAAGATATAATTGATGTATACCTTCCCTAGCAATGCCCGATGTACCGAATAGGAGATAGGTACAGATATAACATTCCTACAGGTATGGTGCTAAATGGGGAATAGGTATATATATTGCCTTCCTGTACGTATAATACTAATCACCCCTCATCATGATGTGGATACACTGAGAAACTCCATTATAAAATGATATTAATAAGAAATGCGTAACGATACTCATCATTTCTCATGGTCACCCCACCACCATCAATAGTAGCGCCTCTATTGATGGTGGTGGGGTGACCATGAGAAATGATGAGTATCGTTACGCATTTCTTATTAATATCATTTTATAATGGAGTTTCTCAGTGTATCCACATCATGATGAGGGGGATTAGTATTATACGTACAGGAAGGCAATATATATACCTATTCCCCATTTAGCACCATACCTGTAGGAATGTTATATCTGTACCTATCTCCTATTCGGTACATCGGGCATTGCTAGGGAAGGTATACATCAATTATATCTTGCTGCCTTATACATTTATCTTCAAATATTGCTATCCCCTAACATGACACTAAAATCAAGTGTCAATGACCTTCTCATGACGCCGATGCGTCTTATTTATTCCAGTCATTATATGCTCTAGTCATTCTTTCAGTGTGTTTATAAGTTCAGACTAGACTTTTGGCCCAATAGCTGACAATTATAGATTGCATCTTAGCTTATATTTGACTGTCTGGTATGCACACACATTTAGATTTCCCATACACTGGAGGAGCTTTGACTAGTGAGTGAACAAGTATGAGACTGTTCACATTCACTTTCATTAAGCTGTGGCACAAGAAGGCAGTTTTATCATAACTCCTGTTCATAAAAGGAGGCTGCTGTATACTAGCAGTGTTGTACAGCAGATCTGTGCCAATCTCCATTATACTTCCTACCACCCCGTGTGTTGTGAACTGTTTTTAATACTTTGGGGACTTAGGGTCACCTTTAATGTTAGCTGGTCTCTGTATTAATGTTAGGGGTCTCCCTACTATCTGGGTAGAGGTATCCCCTAAGGTGTAAGGGCCTAACAGGGACCCTAGGGTCAGCCATCATGGAGCGGGGGCGCCACAACGCTTCCCCTAGGGTGCCAACCTCCGCTGTTAGGCAGGTGACAGCCCAGACCTACATCAGGGACTCTAGGCTATCCCCATAGCTTTTAAGTTAGGAATACACTTTGTTTTTGTTTTTTTATATCACGGTTGTTTTTGGGTGCTACCCATTGAGGTATTTTATCAATAAAGGATTGCCTATAGGGCATGATTCTATGATTTTGGTTTTGAAGCCCTTCTGTACCTATTATATATTTTCAGTTAAGGCAGGAAGGGACCCCAAGGTGAGCGGCGTGCAGGCATCACCAGTGTGAATAGAAACCAACCCGAAGAGAATCCGGTATCTATGACCGGGGCAGGTGAAGCTGACACTGCAAGCCTTGCTCCTTTTCCAAATTGAAGCTGGACCAGGGGAGGGTAGGAAGCTGGTGGGCCTAGAGGCACGGAGAGACAGGGATTGTCCAGAAGCGAGGCAGAGATTGCCGGAAGCGAGGCAGGGACTGCCAGAAGGAGAAGAGATTACAGGAGAAACAGGGAAAGCTGGAGAGATGCCTCACTTTGTATACTGTGCTGCATATGTGATGGATAGGCTCTCAAAAAGATGATAAGACGACCAAAAATTAGCAAATACAAATACAAATTTTATTATAAACATTAGAATACAAAAACTCTGAAGGGAGTTGATATACACACAGGTAACCGTACCATTAAAAAGACGCCATCATCCAGGCATTGTACATATCAGCTGTGCATAGAATATTTTCCAAAATCATCAATTAGACGGTATTTGTTGCCATAGAACACAGATAGACAAGGATATGCAACAAAATATATATATATATATATATATATATATAGGTAGGGTACATACATAAGCACCCCAATTATATCCCACCAATAGGCTATAATGCACTACTATTTATCTCCGGGGTTACAGGGTGTAAGGGTCTGCGGAACGCACCAAATATTTGATGTAGAGAGGTGCGTTCGCAGCCCGGGGTCCACCGTGCAGGCGGAGCCTGCTGCTGGTAAAATGGTGCAAGAAAAAAACTCTGTTATCCCGCAGACTCGCCAAAATAAACACCGTAACGCGCTGCGGCAATAAGTGCGAACTCTGTTATTCCACAGAGCCGCTAGAAGGAGTGCCGCAGCGCTATATGGCGATGTGTGCGAACTCACTAAACACAACTGAGTCGCAAAGTAAACACGCTAGGGCGCTGTCTAGCGTTGAAAGCGAACCCTGTTACGTCACAGAGCCGCTGAGACAAACTTCTGTGTCCTGTCAGGCACCCAGGTACACAGTTAAGTGCTAAGCGAACATAGAACGTGATCATGCGCTAATGTCCTCGCGGGAGTCACAAGCAATCTATGGCGTCTGAACGCCAGACCCTGAATACGGCAATCAAACTCCTCACCGGTTATGCCGGTAATCTAGGGCATCTAGGACACCGACCCTGACCAGCTATCATACCAAACTCCTCACCGATTAAGTCGGTATTCTAGGGGCTTATTTCAGCCGGGGCCCTAACCACACACACGCATGACCACACTGGCGCAAAGCATATAATGGTTGATACTAGCGCATGGCGGCTCAGCATTGCCACCCTTTAATAATAACAGCTACAGGACCTGCCAGAAACAAGGACCAATGAAACTTGTTCCAGAACTCTAGTAGTCACAGGACCTTCCTGGCAGACCAATAGGAGCTGCTGAAGTACCTGAGCATGTGACCCTGATCTCCAATGAGAGATCTCACCCTGGGCATGCTCAGAAGGGGAAACGCAGGACTTCGTCCCAAAGACGTCTGCTCCAGCACTGGCTATAATAGTAGATCCAGGAGAGGCAGCAGCAAGTCACTGCACAGTACTGGAATGGGCAAGACGCTGGAACCTACATCTCTGCTGAGCAGGCTCCACTGCGGCCGGTGATGAATGGGGGACCGCAGTGGGACTGGTTCGAGACTCCCCTTGTGCAGCAGCGGGAACTCGAACCCTAACATTACCCCCCCTCCTAGGGCCCCCCCTTCTTTGGGCCTCGCTGCGCTCAAAGGCAGCGATGAGCTGCGGAGCCTGAACACGCTCAGCAGGCTCCCATGACCTATCCTCAGGCCCAATAACCCCTCCAATCCACCAAATAAAACTTTTTGCCACGTACCACCTTGCACCCCAGAATAGCATTCACCTCATAATCGTCCGTAGACGAACCCGATGTCCCGACAGATGACTCGGAAAACCGGGACAAGTATACGGGTTTCAAGAGGGAGACATGGAATGTGTCGGTGATACCCAGGCGTGGCGGAAGGGCTAACCGGTAGACCACAGGATTGACCTGTTCAAGGACCTTGAAGGGACCCAAGAAGCGAGGTGCGAACTTAGTGGACTCTACACGCAGCCTGATGTTAAGGGCGGAGAGCCACACTAAATCGCCAGGGGCAAAAGTCGGAGCGGGGCGCCGATGTGCGTCGGCGTATGACCTCATTCTCTCCTTGGAGGCCTGAATGGCATCCTGAGTGCGGTCCCAAATGTCCCGTGCCTCCACAGCCCAGTCTGCCACCCTGGAGTCGGCGGAAGACACGGGCATAGGTACAGGAACCCGCGGGTGCTGACCGTAATTAAGGAGAAATGGGGTTTGTCCAGTGGAATCAGCCACAGCGTTGTTTAATGCAAACTCCGCCCACGGTAACAAGGATGCCCAGTCATCTGCCTAGCTGAAACAAAATGTCGCAGATATGTGACCAAGGTCTGGTTGGCCCTCTCTACCAACCCATTCGTCTCGGGATGATAAGCAGAAGAGAGATTTAACTCAACACTGAGAAGGCGACAAAGCTCTCTCCAGAACCGAGACGCAAACTGGGGACCCCGATCGCTGACAATTTTGTCCGGCATACCGTGTAAGTGGAAGATATGTTTGAGAAACAGTGTCGCCAAGGCCCGTGCAGAAGGTAGCGGCACCAAGTGCACCATTTTAGAGAAGTGATCGGTGATAACCCATATGATGGTACACCCACGAGATTTGGGCAAGCCTACCACAAAGTCCATCCCGACCATTTCCCAAGGCCTGTCTGCCACCGGCAATGGGTAAAGTAACCCAGATGGCCGTTGACGAGGGGACTTATTTTTGGCACAGGAAACACATGCCCGAATATAATCTCCAACATCCCGGGCCATATGCGGTCACCAGTATGTCCTCGCGAGTAGCTCAGATGTCCTTTTTTTCCCAAAATGTCCACCCACCCTGGACGAATGGGCCCAAGAGAGAACCTCCGGTCGCAAATTAGATGGTACAAAGGTCTTGCCCGGAGGAACAGACTCTAGCGAGACCGGAGCTACAGTTCTCAGGCTCTCAGAGGGGACAATAAACTGTGGCTCCCCCTCCTCCTCCTCCTCAGAAGACACAAAGGAGCGAGAGAGAGCGTCAGCCCGAATGTTCTTCTCTCCCGACAGAAAATGGAGGGTGAAGTGAAAGCGGGAGAAAGAAAAAAAAAAAGGACCATCTGGCCTGACGGGAATTTAGCCGCTGGGCAGTCTGTAAATACACCAGATTTTTGTGATCCGTGAAGACTTGGAAGGGAAAGCGAGCCCCCTCCAACAGATGTCTCCACTCCGAGAAGGCCAACTTCATTGCTAGCAACTTCCTGTCCCCGATGGAATAATTCCTCTCCGCTGGTGTGAAGGTCTTGGAGAAAAAGAAGCATGGATGCTTCTGACCTTGAGCATTCTTTTGGAAGAGGACTGCTCCAGCACCAACGGACGAGGCATCCACCTCCAATATAAATGGCTTATCAACATCGGGGCAATGTAGGATGGGAGCGCTAGCGAAATGGGACTTAATAGAAGTGAAGGCCTTGGAGACCTCTTCAGACCACAATTTGGGATTTGCTCCCTTTTTGGTGAGGGCAACCACGGGAGCTATCAAAGTTGAGAAGTGAGGGATAAACTGGCGGTAGTAATTAATGAACCTCATAAAGCGCTGCATCGCCTTCAGAGAATGGGGTTCTTGCCAGTCCATCACCACCTGTAGTTTGGCAGGATCCATAGCCAATCCCTGGGCGGAGATGATATAGCCCAGGAAAGGTAAGGACTCCTGCTCAAACACACATTTCTCCAACTTTGCGTAGAGGGAATTTGCCCGTAAGAGGTCGAAGACTCTGCAGACATCTCTCCGGTGGGAGTCAATATCTGGGGAAAAGATGAGAATATCATCCAGATAGACTACGACTGAGGTGGAGAGCATATCCCGGAAGATGTCATTAACAAAGTCTTGGAAGACGGCTGGGGCATTACAGAGCCCGAAGGGCATCACCAGATATTCATAGTGCCCGTCCCTAGTATTAAAAGCCATCTTCCATTCGTCCCCCTCACGGATGCGAATCAGGTTATATGCACCCCGCAGATCTAATTTCGTAAATACCCTTGCCCCCTGGTGTTCCTGGTTTACTTGGAAGCCTGCTGAATCTTGCCTCTTCTCCTGCTCTCAGATAAGACATTTTCTGTTTTTATTTCTGTGCTTGCTTTTTGCATTGTTTCCTGCACTCTTGTGACATTCATCTTACCAGTGGCTTCCACGTGACAAAGTCAATTTAAATCCCTCAATTCCACATAATGTTACATTTTCCAGTCTATCGTATCTTAATAAAAATTCAGTATATAGAAGGAGGAAATAGAATAATTTCTTATTGCAGCATTTTCTTTTTTACTTATACACAACTACTTTTCTTTTGACAGGCAATATTTTTCTTCAATATTTTCTAGGTTATATTGATGATCTGATTTTCATATGAAAAGGTACAGAAGGCGAAGTTCATACATTTATCACATACTTCAGCAATAATCAGTTGAAGTAAAAATTTACCTATACCTTAACATCAGAAAAAAATAATTATTTGGACATAACACCAACAGGTGATATATCAGCAAAATAGATCTTAATTAATCCTTATAGAAAACCAACTGACACTAATTCTATTTTGGAAGCACACTTCTGTCATGCTGCACGTGTCATTAATAATATCCCCATTGGGGAATTAATACGAACCAAAATTAATTGTTCCTCAGCTGATATTTATGAGATAGAATCCAAGGTGGCAGTAGATAGACTCAGACATAGAGGATATCAGCAGTGGTCTCTAAAACAGCAGAATCCATAGTGAATCACATAGAGACATACTTTTAGATGATTCCAAATATAGTACAAAAAAATAAAAACAGAAATAAAGAAAAAACAGATGTATCATCATGACAATTAATGATGAGCGAGCACTAAAATGCTCAGTGTTATGTTTTGGTAGCTGAGGAGAGCAGGCAAAAACGGCAATACACCAGAGAGGTTGGAATCTACTGGATTGCAGTACCCTGGCTAACCACCACAACTAAAGGCAGCCGTGGAGCGTACCTACGTTGGTCCTAGACGCCTCGTCACAGCCTGAGAAGCTAACTACACCTAAAGATAGAAAGAGGAAAACTATCTGCCCCGGAGCAGATCCCCAAAGAACATAGGAAGCCCCCAAACATGTAATGGCGGTTAGACAAGAGGAAATACAAACACAGACAGAAAATAGTATGAGCAAACGCTGGGGCCCAATCTTCCTTGACAGAAAAGGATAGGAAGGAAAACTTACTGCAATCCCAAAAAACCCTAAAAAGTACCAACTCTACTAATTACAAAAACACCTGAGATCACACGACCTCTACCACCTAAATTAGTTCTCTGGTGTAACAAAACTAAGCCGCAGCCACTGAAAAAACTGGAAAATGCAAATGAACAAATAACAGAGGCTCAGATAAACTGAGAGGAGCACAAGCCCCCCGGAGGGGACCTGGCTGAGCTCCACAAGAGTGCAGGAAACAATGCAAAAAGCAAGCACAGAAATAAAAACAGAAAATGTCTTATCTGAGAGCAGGAGAAGAGGCAAGATTCAGCAGGCTTCCAAGTAAACCAGGAACACCAGCAGTTAGACAAGAACAATTGATCACCGGCAACCCTGATGGGAGGGAACCTCCCTTATATAGGACCAGTCTGTAACTCCTGATTGCCAATCTTCACTAAATGGTTCAGCACTGTCAGCAACCACCAGAGGGAGCTTCTGCTCAGAACTCATCTCCAGCACATTCACAACAGTACCCCCCTTGAGGAGGGGTCACCGAACCCTCACTTGGGCAACCAGGTCGGTCAGGATGAGCTCTGTGATACTCACGGATCAGTCTCCTAGCATGGATGTCCGAAGCAAACACCCAAGAATTGTCCTCCTGACCATAACCTCTCCACTTAACCAAATACTGGAGTTTCCGTCTAGAAAAACGAGAATCCAATATTTTCTCAACCACATACTCCAGATTGCCCTCAACCAAAACAGGGTCAGGAGGCGCAGCCATAGGAACCACTGGCTCGACAAACCTCTTCAATAAGGACTTGTGGAACACGTTATGGATCTTAAATGTCCCTGGAAGAAGTAAACGAAAGGAAACAGGATTAAGAGTCTCCATGATCTTATAAGGTCCAATGAATCTAGGCTTAAACTTAGGAGATGCAACTCTCATAGGGATATTTCTTGAGGACAACCAGCCAAGTCCCCACTTCAAACCGAGGACCATCAGTCCTATGCCAGTTGGCAAACCGCCGGGCCCTTTCCTGAGAGAGGGACAACCTCTCCACTACCTTGTCCCAAATCTGCTGCATACGCTCCACAACAGAGTCAACACCCGGACAGACAGAAGCCTCCGTCTGTCCCGAAGAAAATCGAGGGTGAAACCCAAAATTGCAGAAAAATGGAGACATCAAAGTGGCATAGCTAGCGCTATTATTAAGAGCAAACTCAGCCAAAGGCAAAAAAGAGACCCAGTCATCCTGATCAGCAGACGCAAAGCATCTCAGATAGGTCTCCAATGTCTGGTTTGTTCTCTCAGTTTGTCCATTGGTCTGAGGATGAAAAGCCGAGGAGAAAGACAATTGAACACCAAGTTTAGAACAAAAAGTTCTCCAAAATCTGGAAACAAACTGGACTCCTCTGTCAGACACAATGTTCTCAGGAATGCCGTGTAACCGAACCACGTGCTGAAGGAAAAAAGGCACCAATTCAGAGGAGGAAGGCAACTTAGGTAATGGCACAAGATGTATCATTTTGGAAAACCTATCACAAATCACCCAAATAACGGTCATTCTCTGAGAAACAGGGAGGTCGGAAATGAAATCCATAGAGATATGGGTCCATGGTCTCTTGGGCACAGGCAATGGCATCAACAAACCACTAGAGCGAGAGCAAGGCTTGGAGCGAGAGCAAGTCCCGCAGGACTGCACAAATTCCCTGACGTCACGAGACAAAGTAGGCCACCAAAAGGACCGACTAACCAAGTCTCTGATACCAAAAATTCCGGGATGACCGGCCAACGCGGAACAATGAATCTCAGACATCACACTCTTTTTCCACCTGTCTGGGACAAACAATTTCCCAATAGGGCAGCGCTCGGGTTTATCCTCCTGGCACCCTTCCAGAGCCAGTCTCAAATTGGGCGAGATGGCGGAAAAACTACACCCTCTTTCAAAATAACATCAGGATCAGATAACTCAGGAGAGTCCGCAAGGAAACTCCTCGATAGGGCAACCGCCTTAACATTCTTAGTGCCAGGAAGAAAGGAAACCACAAAATTAAAATGTGTGAAAAACAAGGCCCACCTGGCCTGTCTAGGATTAAGTCGCTTGGCTGATTCCAGATAAACCAGATTCTTATGGTCCGTGAGGACCATCACCTGATGTTTGGCTCCCTCCAGCCAATGTCTCCACTCTTCAAAAGCCCACTTCATGGCCAATAACTCCCGATTACCCACGTCATAATTACGTTCAGTTGGAGAAAATTTTCGAGAGAAAAAGGCAAAAGGGTTACTTTTAGAGGTCTCTGGATCTCTTTGGGACAAAACGGCACCTGCCCCAATTTCAGAGGCATCAACCTCCACCTGAAATGGCAGAGAAACATCAGGTTGCCGTAGAACAGGAGCAGAAGTGAATCTCTGCTTAAGTTCCTGAAACGCAGAGACTGCCTCAGGAGGCCAATTCACCACTTCAGAACCCTTTTTTGTCAAATCAGTCAATGGTTTAGCAATAACAGAGAAATTACCAATAAATTTACGATAAAAATTGGCAAAACCCAAGAATCTCTGAAGAGCCTTTAATGAAGTAGGTTGGACCCAATCACAGATGGCCTGAACCTTGACTGGGTCCATTTCAATAACAGATGGGGACAAAATGAATCCCAGAAATGAGATCCTCTGTACGCCAAAAAGACACTTTGATCCCTTCACATACAGAGCATTCTCTCTCAAAATCTGGAACACAGTCCGAACATGTTTCACATGAGAGTCCCAGTCATTGGAAAAAATCAAGATATCATCCAAATAAACAATCAGAAATGTATCCACAAAATCCCTGAAAATGTCATTCATGAAGGACTGGAAGACAGAAGGAGCATTAGTGAGCCCAAAGGGCATCACTAGGTACTCAAAATGCCCCTCTGGGGTATTGAATGCCGTCTTCCATTCATCCCCGTGCTTAATGCGAATAAGGTTATACGCCCCCCTGAGGTCAAGCTTGGTAAACCAAGTAGCACTTTTCACCCTGGAAAACAGGTCAGAAATCAAGGGTAACGGATATTGATATTTCACAGTGATATTGTTCAAGAGACGATAATCAATACACGGCCTTAATGAACCATCCTTTTTGGCTACAAAGAAAAAACCGGCACCCAAGGGTGACGAGGATGGTCTGATATGACCCTTCTCCAATGACTCCTTGATATAAGACCGCATAGCGTCATGTTCAGGTACAGACAAGTTAAAAAGGCGACCTTTAGGGAATTTACTACCAGGCACTAATTCAATAGCGCAGTCATAGCTCCTATGGGGGGGGCAAGGATGCAGATTTACTTTCGCTAAACACATCAGAAAAATCAGTCAAAAAGTCAGGAACATCTTGAGCCTGGGGAGAGGCAGAAAAAACAGGAGTGTTGGCATTAACACATTGGCAGCCCCAACTGGTTACAGACACAGATTTCCAATCCAAAACAGGATTATGAGACTGTAACCAAGGGAAACCTAGTACAATAATGTCATGCAGATTATACAGCACCAAAAATTTGCAACTCTCCTGATGATCAGGTTTAACCCTCATTATCACCTGAGTAGAGAACGGGGTTTATTCTCAGCCAAAGGGGTAGAATCAATCCCCAGTAGGGGAATAGACTTCCGTAGGGGTATCAAGGGAAACCCACAACGTTTAGCAAAATCAAAATCCATCAGGTTAATAGCTGCTCCCGAATCAACAAAAGTCTGAGCAGAAAATGTGGACAGGGAGCAAATCAGGGTAACAGTCAACAGAAATTTAGTCTGAATACTACCCATGACAACTGAGCGTGCAAAACGTCTTCCCCGCTTAGGGCAGACTGAAGTAGCATGAGAGGCGTCACCACAGTAGAAACATAACCCATTGCGTTTTCGAAACTCATGACGCTGTGCCCCAGAATCCACTCTATCACACTGCATGGGTTCAGAAGCTGGTTCACAAGGCAACACTATTCCACGCATACCTCTACGCTCACGCAAACGTCTGTCAATTTGAATCGCTAATGACATAGAATCATTGAGACCAGAGGGAGCAGGGAAACCCACCATAACATCTTTTACATTCTCTGACAGACCCTTCCGAAAAGGGCTGCCAAAGCATCATCATTCCATTTGTTCAGGACTGCCCACTTACGAAATTTCTGACAGTATAACTCAGCGTCCTCAAGCCCCTGATTTAATGCCAACAAGGTTTTTTCAGCTTGATCAGTGACATTAGGTTCATCGTACAATAACCCCAAAGCCAGAAAAAATGCATTGACATTACTCAAAACAGGGTCCCCAGGTGTCAGGGAAAAAGCCCAATCCTGAGGATCGCCGCGCAGGAGAGAGATGACAATTTGAACCTGCTGTGCTGCGTTCCCTGAGGACTTAGGTTTTTAAGGCAAAAAAAAACTTACAGTTATTTTTGAAATTCAGAAATTTAGCTCGATCCCCAAAAATAAATCTGGCATGGGGATCCTAGGTTCCACAACCGGCAACCTAGCAAGATAGGTAGCAATACTCCGAACTTCAGTGGCAAGCTGATCCACACAGCCAGACAACTGTGCAAGCTCCATTGAGAGAAAAAAAAAATCCTCCTCAGCACTCAGAGAAACAGAGGAAAAAATATGCAACAAACAGAAAAAAAAATCTCTGACAACTCTGACAACTTTTTTTTTTTTTTTTTACACTATTTTTCCCTTCTGTGAGTACCATATAATTTTCAGTTTGGCCGGTGATACTGTTATGTTTTGGTAGCTGAGGAGAGCAGGCAAAAACGGCAATACACCAGAGGGGTTGGAATCTACTGGATTGCAGTACCCTGACTAACCACCACAACTAAAGGCAGCCGTGGAGCGTACCTACGTTGGTCCTAGACGCCTCGTCACAGCCTGAGAAGCTAACTACACCTAAAGATAGAAAGAGGAAAACTATCTGCCCCGGAACAGATCCCCAAAGAACATAGGAAGCCCCCAAACATGTAATGGCTGTTAGACAAGAGGAAATACAAACACAGACAAAAAATAGTATGAGCAAACGCTGGGGCCCAATCTTCCTTGACAGAAAAGGATAGGAAGGACACTTACTGCAATCCCAAAAAACCCTAAAAAGTACCAACTCTACTAATTACAAAAACACCTGAGATCACACGACCTCTACCACCTAAATTAGTTCTCTGGTGTAACAAAACTAAGCCGTAGCCACTGAAAAAACTGGAAAAGGCAAATGAACAAATAACAGAGGCTCAGATAAACTGAGAGGAGCACAAGCCCCCCGGAGGGGACCTGGCTGACCTCCACAAGAGTGCAGGAAACAATGCAAAAAGCAAGCACAGAAATAAAAACAGAAAATGTCTTATCTGAGAGCAGGAGAAGAGGCAAGATTCAGCAGGCTTCCAAGTAAACCAGGAACAACAGCAGTTAGACAAGAACAATTGATCACCGGCAACCCTGATGGGAGGGAACCTCCCTTATATAGGACCAGTCTGTAACTCCTGATTGCCAATCTTCACTAAATGGTTCAGCACTGTCAGCAACCACCAGAGGGAGCTTCTGCTCAGAACTTATCTCCAACACATTCACAACAGCTCAGGTGCTCGTTGTTCAGGTCGAGCAGATTGGAATACTTGGGTACTCAGACAGAACAACGAGCCCAATGCAAGTCTATGGGAGACCCGAGTATTTTTGCCGCGATCCCCCCCGGGGGATCTTTTAAAGGTCTAAAAAACGTCTGAAAATGATGGAAACACTGCTCAAGTGACACGGGGACATCATGGGGATCGCCACTGGAAGCATTTCTGACTCCTAGTTCACAGCTGTAAACAATGTTGTCAGAGTTTCATGCCATTTTTTTCCGATGCACCTAAAAACATACCAAAACAAATCCGAAACTGATTTTGCTGGGAAACATGTGAAGGCACATCCTTTCCAGGTTAATGACTTGTATATAAGGCAAAATAATTAACCCCAGACCAAAATGTTCCTCCATCACTTGGACTATGTTCCGACGCAGCGTTTTTGAAGCGTTTTCTACTTTAATATTGATTTCAACCAAAACAAATGCATTCACTGTGAAATGTCATTGTAACATTTAGCAACCATAGCTGGCCATGTGGTATGTGACACATAAGCAGACCCATCTTGTTTCATTTATGAAGGAGGGACTCTTAAAGCCACAGAGCCTATTTTTACTGGTGCATCCGGCGGCATTAATCTTCTTAAAGGGCCATTATTAAACAGTGGGTCTCCTAAACTGTTGTAGCCTATGCTGTGAGTTGATAGTCTGCCAAAAATTATGACGCACCCCAATACCCCTTTCATAAGATGTTCAGGAGGGACTCCATAAAAAGCGTTGCATTGAATGCAAGGCCTGTCCTGCTACCAATTCATATGCACCCCAATAAGCCTTTGAACCCACATACTGGATGGGCCCCGTAAAAACCACTTCACCTTATAATTTTGTACTCCCGTACTCTTTTGTTTACACAGTGACAGCAATATCTGTCCTGCTGCATAGTCATATGCACCCCATTACGCCTTGGAAACCACATACTGAATGGACCCTTAAAAACCACTTCACCATATTCATTTTGTACTCCCGTACTGTTTTGTTTACACAGTGACAGCAATGTCTGCCCTGCTGCATAGCCATATGCAAACCATTACACCTTGGAACCCACATACTGGATGGGCCCCAGAAAATCCACTTCACCATATTCATTTTGTACTCCTGTATTCTTTTGTTCACACAGTGACAACAAGGCAGCCCTGCTGCCTAGTCATATGCACTCCATTACTCCATTATGGAACCCACATACTGGATGGGCCCTTGAAAATCCACTTCACAATATTTATTTTGTACATCCAGAAGCCGTGATGATAGACATGAAAGGTCTAAGTTAATCTACCCAAGTGATGAATTTAATGGGGATTTGGTGCAAGATTTTCAACAAATCAAAGTAAATGGCATTTGCACGCCAAAAAAATTAATTACACCTCAATGTAAAGTGTTCATTTTCTGAACAGAAACACTTGAAGTTCTTTTTTTTTCCACTGTTAGTGTATTAGATAAAGAAAATAATGTGACTTCACTGACAACGTCTTCTGATGGCAAAGAAAAGCATTCAATGAACTGTGAAACTGTAGTCAAAAATTGTACATTGCAAGATGGTGGACGTTACACAAGGCATGTTCCAAAAGATTATTTTCAGATGTCAGAAAAGTGCGTTTTTTCCTTTACCAATTAAATTTCTCAATGTTCAAATAAAAAATCACATAGAAAATCACACAGAGTTTAAGGAGAACTGACTGCAAGGAAAAAAAAGGAAAGAATCAGCATCTCTTCCACCAAAACTTGTTAGGACTTCAGAGCTGTGGCTGATAAAAATCTCACCAATTAGTCCAAAAGTGAGTGAAACAGATTACTTAACCCTCCGTCACATACAATATCGGTTCTAACGAGTTCACATACAATGTGACTGTCAGGCGCAGGCTAGAAAATACCTATAATATCTAATGTTTGCAATTTCAGTGCTCTAAAAGTGATCAGTGACCTTCATAGGGATGTAATAAAAGAGACTACACATAATCAGGTGCAGAAAAAAAACATTTACTTGACATAAAACTAATAACTCTGAAATACAAACATTTCAAAACTCCCGCCAAATAGTCCCAAGTTCGACTCTGT
>JARQOD010006091.1:0-44666 GCA_033576555.1 Oophaga sylvatica | reverse complement strand
GATAGACGGCTCCGGGAGAGGTGCGAGGTAACTCCGCCCCCTGTTGTTACTCCACCTACTACTAAAGTCCCTTATGTTGAGGTTCCCCTTGTCTGTTCGGAGGAGCCTATGCAGTTGGGAGGGACATCATTTCGTAGGAGGGGATTGGCGGTACGCCGCAGGACTAGAAGGTGTTTCTTCTGCGGGAAAGAGGGACATTTTGTTGGGGGATGTCCGTCCCGTGCCTTGTTGAGCAAGAAGTCGCCGGAAAACTGTTAATCCCAGGTTGTGTGGTGGACGACAACCTGGGAGTATGTATTTCGTCCGCTAGTTCTTCTCAGTTCCTTGTACCAGTGGAGGTGGTGGTTGGTACGAGAGTGGAGAGATTTTCTGTTCTTCTTGATAGTGGGTCCGGGGCTAATCTGGTTGACGCTCAGTTTGCTCAGGCTCAAGGTATGCATCTGAGTGTATTGGTCAAACCGATCCCTATATTCTCCATTGACGCCAGGCCTCTCGGCCAAGGTAGCTTTGTTCATGAGGTTCATAACATTGACCTTCGGGTAGGGGCAATACATAGGGAACTATTATCTTGTTATGTGTTGGAGGGTCTACCTACTCCTATTGTGTTGGGACTTCCTTGGTTGGTTAAACATAACCCTGTGATTAATTGGCAGTCCAGAGAGATAAGCCAATGGGGTGAGTTTTGCAAAAGTAACTGCATGAACACAGTCATCAGTGCGGTCGTGCCTAGTACTTTGCCTCCTTTTTTGGAGGACTTTGGGGATGTGTTCTCTGAGGAGGGGTGTCAGGAGTTGCCTCCTCATCGCGTATATGACTGTTCTATTAATTTACTTCCTGATGCTAAGTTACCTAAAGCTAGGTTATATAACCTTTCTGGTCCTGAGAGGCAGGCTATGAAAGATTATATTTCGGAAAGTCTGGCCAAAGGGCATATTAGACCTTCATCTTCCCCAGTGGCCGCGGGGTTCTTCTTTGTGAAGAAAAAAGATGGAGGCCTACGCCCTTGCTTGGATTTCCGCGAACTTAATCGGATTACTGTTCGAGATCCGTATCCACTCCCTCTGATTCCTGATCTCTTCAATCAAATTGTTGGCGCCAAATGGTTCTCTAAATTGGATCTCAGGGGGGCGTATAATCTGATTAGGATAAAAGGGGGATGAGTGGAAAACGGCGTTTAACACGCCGGAGGGACATTATGAGAACCTTGTCATGCCTTTTGGTCTGACTACTGCACCAGCAGTATTCCAACATTTTGTTAATGACATTTTTCGTCATCTGGTGGGGCTGTTTGTGGTCGTATATTTGGATGACATTTTAATTTACTCGCCAGATCTTGTGTCTCACCAGGAGCATGTGAGACAGGTGTTGCAGATCTTGCGAGACAATAAACTATACGCCAAACTGGAAAAGTGTGTATTCGCCGTACAGGAACTTCAGTTTTTGGGTTTCTTGGTATCAGCCTCCGGTTTCCGTATGGACCCTGAAAAGGTGAGAGCAGTGCTTGAATGGGATCAGCCAGAGGATCTTAAGGCTCTGCAGCGTTTTCTGGGGTTTGCTAACTACTACCGGAAATTTATTTGTAATTTCTCATCTGTTGTCAAACCTCTCACTGACATGACAAGAAAAGGGACGGATTTTTCTAAATGGTCGGACAAAGCTTGCCAAGCTTTTTCCTCTTTGAAAAAATGTTTTGCTTCGGCACCCGTTCTCATCCAACCAGATGCATCACAGCCGTTCGTTGTGGAGGTGGACGCGTCTGACGTAGGGGTGGGTGCAATATTGTCCCAGGGTCCGTCCCCTGGTAAATGGCATCCGTGCGCTTTCTTTTCTAAGAAATTGTCGTCCGCCGAAAGGAATTATGATATCGGCAATAGGGAACTTTTGGCCATTAAGTTGGCTTTTGAAGAATGGCGTCACTTTTTGGAGGGGGCAGTCCACCCGGTCACCGTCATTACTGATCACAAGAACCTGCTGTATTTGGAATCTGCTAAGCGTCTGAATTCCAGACAAGCTCGATGGTCGTTGTTTTTTACCAGGTTTAATTTTGTTGTCACTTATCGCCCTGGATCTAAGAATGTTAAGGCGGATGCCTTGTCTCGCAGTTTCCCAGGGGCCGGGAAAACGGATGACCTGATTCCTATCCTTCAGGAGGGGGTGGTAGTGTCGGCTGTATGTTCTGAGCTTGAGGAGGAGGTATTAGAGGCTCAGGGAGACGCCCCTGCAGGACCGCCAGGGAGACTGTTTGTCCCAAATCAGTTGAGACAAAAGGTCATTGAGGCACATCATAATTCTGCTTTAGCAGGACATCCAGGGAGTAAGGCTACTTTAGATCTCCTTTCTCGCCGGTTTTGGTGGCCTAACGTTAATAAAGATGTTTTAACTTTTGTCGCGTCCTGTGGGGTTTGTGCTCGCTCTAAGACTCCTCATACCCGTCCATCTGGGACCCTCTTACCCTTGAAACTTCCGGAGCGTCCATGGACTCATTTGTCTATGGACTTCATCACGGACCTTCCTCAGTCGTCAGGGAAGACTGTCATACTGGTGGTTGTTGACAGGTTCAGTAAGATGGCACATTTCATTGCTCTTCCTGCCCTCCCTAATGCTAAAACTCTGGCGCAGGTGTTCATTGGGGAGATTGTGAGACTTCATGGGTTGCCTTCTGATGTGGTGTCAGATAGGGGGTCTCAGTTTGTGTCCAAGTTTTGGAGGGCATTTTGTTTACGTCGGGGGATGCAATTGTCATTTTCCTCGGCTTTTCATCCGCAGACCAATGGTCAGACAGAGCGTCTGAATCAAAGCCTAGAGACTTATCTTCGGTGTTTTGTCTCAGAGAACCAGGAGGACTGGTCTTCTTTCTTGCCTCTGGCAGAGTTCGCTCTTAACAACAGGCGGAGCGAGTCCACTGGTAAATCCCCGTTTTTTGGGGCATATGGTTTTCATCCCCAGTTTTGTACTTTCAATGGGGGGGGCCCTTCTGGGATTCCTGAGGAGGAGCGTTTCTCGTCATCACTTGCTTCAGTGTGGAGAGGTGTATTGAATAATCTGAGTGCTATGGGGAACCGTTATAAACGTATGGCTGATAGGAGGAGAGTTTCTGGTCCAGATCTTAATGTGAACGATCTGGTATGGTTGTCTACCAGGAATATAAAACTTAAAGTTCCCTCCTGGAAGCTGGGCCCCAGATTCATCGGGCCGTACAGGATCAGTTCCATAATTAATCCTGTGGCATTTCGTCTGGACCTCCCTCCTACGTTTAAAATTCATAATGTGTTCCACAAGTCATTACTTAAGAGGTACGTGGCACCAGTCATACCATCACCTCTACCTCCTCCTCCAGTGGTGGTCAATGGTAATTTGGAGTTTCAAGTGTCAAAGATCATTGACTCACGTCTGAATCGCCGGTCCCTTCAGTACTTGGTGCATTGGAAGGGGTATGGTCCAGAGGAGAGGACGTGGGTTCCTGCGTCTGACATTAACGCAGATCGTTTGGTGCGGACCTTCCACAGAACTCACCCGGGCAAACCTGGCCCTGAGGGTCCGGAGGCCCCTCGTAGAAGGGGGGTACTGTCATGTGTGCATCGCCACGAAGATCGTCGCGGTTGCACATTCTGACTTCTCACAGCTGAGTTGCTGTTTCTTTGTGTTTGGCAGTTAGGGAGTTAATTCTGTCTGTGCTCAGTTCTGGGACTGGGTGCAGTTTCTCCCGGCTGCAATTAATTATTTGTTGATTGGTTTCCTTTAAATCTCTGGTGGTCTGTTTTGGGAGTTGCCAGTGAAATTCTTCATGCAGACCACAGATAGGATTGTATCTGTATAGACTTAAGTTAAAGAGCTCCTTAGTTGTTTTAAGCTCACCTTGCTTAGAGTTTAATATCCCAGATCATTTATGTTCCTTCTGTGTTTGAGTGTGTATGCAAGTCTGTGTTTTCTCCAGTCTGTCTTATATTGCTAATCTGTGTATTTAGCAGAGATCAGCCCATATCCCTTTGGTGGTAATCAGAATCCTTCTTAGGACTGATTACAGGGTTCAGGGACTGATAGGAGACAGGGTTAGGCTGGAGACTTGGACCTCTGAACCATTATCAGTACCTCCAAGGTGAGGGATTAGTTAGGACCCCAGTTTAGGGTCAGGTTAGACCCCCGGTCCTCTTCTTTCCTGTTACAGTGTATCAAGTCCTCAAGATTAATCCTGAGTTCAACGGATATCGTGTCAGGTAAATCTATTCTATATTTACATGCTGATGTTGCTAATCTATATGTTGTATAGAGTGTTGTTCTTTTATGAATAGTTTACTGACATCGTACACATATCATAAGACCGCGTGACAACAGCGCAGCCAGAAAGCACCCCTTCAACCCATCAAGACGACTCGACCCCTGGAGATCGTGGCCCTGGACCATGTCAAGTTGTTACCCAGCCGGTCAGGATACTCCTATGCCCTAACTATGGTGGATCACTACTCCAGGTTCCTGGTGGTTGCCCCTGTCAAAGACCTGACGGCAGAGACAGCAGCAAAGATGTTTCAAGCATATTTCTGCAGACCCCATGGATACCCTGAGCAGGTGCTAACTGACCAAGGCTCAGCCTTCGAGGCCGAGTTGTTCAAAGAGTTCTGCCATCTGTACAGATGTAAAAAGATAAGAACCACACCATACCATCCACAAACCAATGGTCTCTGTGAAAAGATGAACAACATCGTCATCGACCTGCTGAAGACCTTACCACTTGAGAAGAGAAACCAGTGGCCAGACCTACTACCTGACCTGGTAGATCTGTACAATCACATACCTGCGAGTTCCACCAATTGCACCCCAGCTTATCTCTTTCGGGCAAGACCAGGAAAGCTGCCCATGGATCTGGAGCTTGGTGTTGTACAGTCATGGCCAAAAGTTTTGAGAATGACACAAATATTAATTTTTACAAAATCTACTGCTTCACTTTTTCTAATGGCAATTTGCATATACTCCAGAATGTTATAAAGAGTGGTCAGCTTAACAGCAATTACTTGCAAAGTCAATATTTGGCTAGAAAATGAACTTTACCCCCAAAACACATTTCAACATCATTGCAGCCCTGCCTTAAAAGGACCAGCTAACCTCTTTTCAGTGATTGCTCCATTAACACAGGTGTGGGTGTTGATGAGGACATGGCTGGAGATCAATCTGTCATGATTAAGTAAGAATGACACCACTGGACACTTTAAAAGGAGGCTGGTGCTTGGCATCATTGTTTCTCTTCTGTTAACCATGGTTATCTCTAAAGAAACATGTGCAGTCATCATTGCAATGCACAAAAATGGCCTAACAGGGAAGAGTATCGCAGCTAGAAAGATTGCACCTCAGTCAACAATCTATCGCATCATCAAGAACTTCAAGGAGAGAGGTTCCATTGTTGTCAAAAAGGCTTCAGGGCGCCCAAGAAAGACCAGCAAGCGCCAGGACCGTCTCTTAAAAGTGTTTCAGCTGCAGGATCGGGCTACCAGCAGTGCAGAGCTTGCTCAGGAATGGCAGCAGGCAGGTGTGAGTGCATCTGCACGCACTGTGAGGCGGAGACTCTTGGAGCAAGGCCTGGTCTCAAGGAGGGCAGCAAAGAAGCCACGTCTCTCCAGAAAAAACATCATAGACAGACTAATATTCTGCAAAAGGTACAGGCAGTGGACTGCTGAGGACTGGGGTAACATTATTTTCTCTGATGAATCCCCTATTCGATTGTTAGGGACATCAGGAAAACGCCTCATTCGGAGAAGACAAGGTGAGCGCTACCACCAGTCTTGTCTCATGCCAACTGTTAAGCATCCTGAAACCATTCATGTGTGGGGTTGCTTCTCAGCCAAGGGAATCGGCTCTCTCACAGTCTTGCCTAAAAACACAGCCATGAATAAAGAATGGTACCAGAATGTCCTAAAGAGGAACTTCTCCCAATCCTCCAAGAGCAGTTTGGCGATCAACAATTCCTTTTCCAGCATGATGGAGCACCTTGCCATAAAGCAAAGGTGATAACTAAATGGCTCAGGGAACAAAACATAGAGATTTTGGGTCCATGGCCTGGAAACTCCCCAGATCTTAATCCCATTGAGAACTTGTGGTCAATCATCAAGTGACGGGTGGACAAACAAAAACCTAAAAATTCTGACAAAATGAAAGCATTGATTGTGCAAGAATGGACTGCTATCAGTCAGGATTTGGTCCAGAAGTTGATTGAGAGTATGCCAGGGAGAATTGCAGAGGTCCTGAAGAAGAAGGGTCAACACTGCAAATATTGACTTGCTGCATTAACTCATTCTAACTGTCAATATAAGCTTTTGTTACTCATATGTTTGCAATTATTATATTTCTGTCTGTGATAAAAACATCTGTCAAACACACATAAAAACCAGAGGGCAGCAGATCATGTGAAAATTTAATATTTGTGTCATTCTCAAAACTTTTGGCCATGACTGTAGAACCAGAAGCAGATACGACCACAGAGGACAGGGACATGACCAGACACGAGCAGTACAGACGAGTACAGGCCTGCATCGAAGATTGTCTCACTCGGGTGAGGGACAAGCAAGAGACCCACTACAACAAACGTGCGCCCGCAGAACCCTTCACACCTGGTGAAATCGTGCTGAAAAGAAAGAGGAAAACTCACAAACTTGATGACCAGTGGGAGAGAGAGCCCTACACTGTGTTGAATTCAAAGTTTGATAACAGGAAGACGTGTTTGATCAGCAAAGATGGAGGGAGAACGACTGCAATGGTATCTAGGGACCAACTGAAGTTGTGTCCAGATCTGCTAAAGCCCCAAGAAGAAGTGCCTTTCATCACCTCGCAGGAACCTGAAGAAGCAGTAATACATACTGATTTGGGAGACTTTCCGGTAGATTGGCCTCCAATCGGAGAAGCAGTCATAATCCCAGTACTCCAATTCTTCCAACAGCCAGAAGATCCTCCACAGCAAGTTGAACCTGTAAGTGCTGCAGAAGAGCCTAGTGCCACAGAAGAGCCTGCTCAAGAAGAATCCCAGGAAGAAGGATGCCCTGCAGAAACAGAGCCAGATGGCCCAGCCCATGGTATACTTGCCAGTCCCTTAGAGAGGTTAAGGCAATTTTACAACTCACTCGCACGTAGAGCAGACAGGATAACTGATACCTCACAGACCACCGCACCACGCAGATCAATACGTAGCACAAGAGGTCAACCCCCTGCAAGGTACAGAGAATAGTCAAACCTCTGACTGATATAGATAGTTGCCCTTGGGGTATTGTATATTACTGTATTATCTTGTTATTTCCATGTGTTCGTTGACATACCTGCTTACTAATTTATATTTTGCCCCCCAATGGACAATCCAAGTGATATGGACACTTCCTCAATTGCTTTTCTACTACCCTTTGGGTATTCAAGAACTCAGTGGCTGAGCTCTATGCGCAGCCCACATACTTTAATCATATATAGTTGCACTCCTCAAGTGCTTCTCTTGGAGTAACCTTTCCGAAAGAGACTTGGACTTTCTGGTTGCTCATTTCTTACTGCTTTTGCAATGTATATATATATATATATATATATATATATATATATGTATATATATACACAGTTATTCATCTTTTATGAAACGTTCAAGTGTCCTAACCTCCCATAAAGGGAAGATTGTTTATTGTTTTATTTTAAAAATGTACTTCAGCCCGGGAGTGCTGAGCTTTGCTAGGGGGGAATGTGGAGCCCAGCTGCGCTTGGTGCCACAGATCCTGGAAGGGTGCATTAAAGGATTCATCCACAATAGGCCCTCAGAGCATACACACACCTTCACCCTTCCTCTGACCACCAGAGGGAGCCCGTATAGGGAGATAAAAAGGAGGGAGGAGGCAGGAAGTCAGAACAGACTCACACAAACTCTGAAAAGAAGAGAACAACAGAGACTCCACAAAACACTCTAGAGAGCAGACTCTAGGGAACTCACTCTAGCAAAGAAGTCTGGCAAAGGAGTCTAGAGACTGAGACACAGAAACAGGTCAGTTTGCAGTGTGAGACTCAATTAGCTCAAGTCAGCGAGCTAAGAGCATGCCGACGCTCTAGAAAGCGGCAGAAGAGGCAGCCCACTAACTGCCAGTGTGTATAGCCTTGTGAGGGCCCGACTAGGCCGAAGGCTAGAAGAGAGAGTAGCAAGGGGGCAGAGGAGCTTTACCAGCTCACCCCAGAAAGCACATACCGGACACCGGGTCCGAGCTTACAGGGATCTCTACGACTCAATAGGAGACAACCGGAATTCCTGGAGGAATACAGGTCCCAGGAGCATCCAGGAGCTGATACGTAACAGAGGCAGGGGACACAGAGACCCTACAAGCAGGGAGTGTGTACTCCAGGAGAAGGCCCTACCACAAAGTCAGCTGGTGCAGGACAGAGATAAAGTTAGGCCTAGCTACAGGCAGGTCAGAAACTAACTACAGAGAAGCAAGTGACAGGAGGCCCTACAACTGCTCACTAGGGAGAATCCGGACGTGCACCCTTCACCCTACAGTACCCCGGGATGTTCCTGCACTAACTCCAGTAAAGGTACAGAAGTGACTTGTGTGTGTGCTCCCATTCTTGTTCTTACCCGGCTGGGTTCCCTCCATCCTGCATCCCTACATTTACGCTGCCCTGAAGGCCTGCTCCACCTGTAGGGAAAGATACCATCTAAGCTGCCACAACACTGGCCTCAGTGGACTGCTGCAGCGCTGGTGATCCTCACCAGACACCACAGGTGGTGTCACGAATCACTGACATTATCCCCTGTAAATATATCCCGTTTTTGGGTGAGTGGCCAGGGCCACGGACCGAGTAGTGGCCACCGTGACATCCCCCATAAAAATCAACGGGCTCGGGTCTGTGTGCCCCACAGCCCTGGTGGGCGGCTCACAGTCAATGTGTACATATATTACATTACTGATCCTGAGTTACATCCTGTATTATACTCCAGAGCTGCACTCAATATTCTGCTGGTGCAGTCACTGTGTACCTACATTACTGATCCTGAGTTACATCCTGTATTATACCCCAGAGCTGCACTCACTATTCTGCTGGTGCAGTCACTGTGTACATACATTATATTACTGATCCTGAGTTACATCCTGTATTATACTCCAGAGCTGCACTCACTATTCTGCTGGTGCAGTCACTGTGTTCATATATTACATATGATCCTGAGTACACATCCTGATAATACTCCAGAGTGCACTCACTATCGCTGGTACAGGGCACACGAGTACCTACAGTCAGATTACTACTGCCTAGAAATCCTGTTTACCCAGAGCTGCACAATATTCTGCTGTGCAAAAACTGGTTCAATAATACATATGATCCGAGTAATCCTTATATACCCAGAGCTGCACACACTATCTGCTAGGTGCAGTACGGACATCACTTACTACTGATCCGGAGTTACATCTGATTATAGTACAGAGCTGCACTACTTTCTGCTGTGCAGTCACTGTGGTCCATACATTACATTACTGATCCTGAGTTACATCCTGTATTATACCCAGAGCTGCACAACACTATTCTGCTGTGCAGTCACTGTGTACATACATTAATTACTGATCTGATGTTACAATCCTGTATTATACTCCAGACTGCACTCACTTATTCTGCTGGTGCAGGTCACGTGTACATACATTACTGATCCTAGTTACAACCTGATTATGACCCCAGAGCTCCTCATTATTTGCTGATGCTAGTCACTGTGTACATACATTACATTACTGATCCTGAGTTACATCCTGTATTATACTCCAGAGCTGCACTCACTATTCTGCTGGTGCAGTCACTGTGTACATACATTACATACGAATCCTGAGTTACTATCCTATATTATACCCCAGAGATGCACTCACTATTCTGCTGGTGCAGTCACTGTGTACATACATTACATTACTGATCCTGAGTTACATCCTGTATTATACCCAGAGCTGCACTCACTATTCTGCTGGTGCAGTCACTGTGTACATACATTACATTACTGATCCTGAGTTACATCCTGTATTATACTCCAGAACTGCACTCACTATTCTGCTGGTGCAGTCACTGTGTACATACAATTACATTACTGATCCTGATACATCCTGTTATTATACTCCAGAGCTGCACTCACTATTCTGCTGGTGGAATCACTGTGTTACATACATTACATTACTGATCCTGAGTTACATCCTGTATTATACCCAGAGCTGCACTCACTATTCTGCTGGTGAAGTCACTGTGTACATACATTACATTACTGATCCTGAGTTACATCCTGTATTATACCCAGAGCTGCACTCACTATTCTGCTGGTGCAGTCACTGTGTACATACATTACATTACTGATCCTGAGTTACATCCTGTATTATACTCCAAAACTGCACTCACTATTCTGCTGGTGCAGTCACTGTGTCACACATTACATTACTGATCTTAGTTACATCCTGTATTTTCACTACTCAAAATCAATTGTGACTGTGTGTGTGCTCCATTCTTTTCTTACCGGTTCCCACCATCTGCATCCCTACATCTTAGTCCCTGAAGGCATCCCACTGTATGAGAATACCATCAAGCTGCCACAACACTGCCTCAGGATGCGCAGCCTGTGACTCACCAAACATACAGTGTGTCACGAATCACTGACATTATATCCCTGTAAATATATCCGTTTTTGGTGGTGGCCCAGGCACGGACCGATTAGTGGCCACCTGATACATCCCATAAAAATCAACGGCTCGGTCTGAGTGCCCCACAGCCTGGTGGCGCTCACAGTCAATGTGTACATATATTACATTACTGATCTGAGTTACATCCTGTATTATACTCCAGAGCTGCACTCAATATTCTGCTGGTGCAGTCACTGTGTACCTACATTACTGAGTCCTGAGTTACATCCTGTATTATACCCCAGAGCTGCACTCACTATTCTGCTGGTGCAGTCACTGTGTACATACATTACATTACTGATCCTGAGTTACATCCTGTATTATACCCAGAGCTGCACTCACTATTCTGCTGGTGCAGTCACTGTTTTCATATATTACATTACTGATCCTGAGTTACATCCTGTATTATACCCAGAGTGCACTCACTATTCTGCTGGTGCAGTCACTGTACTACATACATTACATACTGATCCTGAGATACATCCTGTTTATACCCAGAGCTGCACTCACTATTCTGCTGGTGCATACTGTGTTACATACATTACATTACTGATCCTGAGTTAATCCTGTATTATACCCAGAGCTGCACTCACTATTCTGCTGGTGCAGTCACTGTGTACATACATTACATTACTGATCCTGAGTTACATCCTGTATTATACCCAGAGCTGCACTCACTATTCTGCTGGTGCAGTCACTGTGTACATACATTACATTACTGATCCTGAGTTACATCCTGTATTATACTCCAGAGCTGCACTCACTATTCTGCTGGTGCAGTCACTGTGTACAACATTACATATGATCCTGAGTTACATCCTGTATTATACCCCAGAGCTGCACTCATTATTTGCTGATGCAGTCACTGTGTACATACATTACATTACAGATCCTGAGTTATATCCTGTATTAATCCAGAGCTGCACTCACTATTCTGCTGGTGCAATCACTGTGTACATACATTACATTACTGATCCTGAGTTACTTTCCTGTATTATGCCCCAGAGCCGCAACCACTATTCTGCTGGTGCAGTCACTGTGTACATACATTACATTACTGATTCTGAGTTACATCCTGTATTAACCCCAGAGCTGCACTCACTATTCTGCTGGTGCAGTCACTGTGTACATACATTACATTACTGATCCTGAGTTACATTCTGTATTATACCCCAGAGCTGCACTCACTATTCTGCTGGTGCAGTCACTGTGTACATACATTACATTACTGAATCCTGAGTTAATCCTTAATATACCCCAGAGTGCACTCACTATTCTGCTGGTGCAGTCACTGTGTACATACATTACATTACTAATCCTGAGTTACATCCTGTATTATACCCCAGAGATGCACTCACTATTCTGCTGGTGCAGTCACTGTGTACATACATTACATTACTGATCCTGAGTTACATCCTGTATTATACTCCAGAGCTGCACTCACTATTCTTCTGGTGCAGTCACTGTGTACATACTTTACATTACTGATCCTGAGTTACATCCTGTATTATACTCCAGAACTGCACTCACTATTCTGCTGGTGCAGTCACTGTGTACATACATTACATTACTGATACTTAGTTACATCCTGTATTTCTTTTATTATAAAAATACAAAACTAAACTTACAGACAAACTCAATAAAAAACATTATTCATAAAGCCCAAAAGTCCAATATCCAGCAGATTTATGTAATCAAAACGTTCCTCCATTTCATTAATTCCCCCCAGCAAGGGAAGAGACCTCAACCTACGTACTTATCTTTCCCCTTGTATACACATACCCACGCATTCACCCTTAGAAAAAAAATAAAAAATTCAGCCACATGCCCTAAAGTAAATAGGCCACCTGGCCCAACTTAATTATATACACATATACATATATATATACATACACACACCTTTTTTTTTTTTCCATAAACTAACCCACCACCATTCCTCCAAAGATCCCACGAAAGTTTGTGGCCTATCACACCAGGTCCCACGAAAGTTTGTGGCCTATCCCACCAGGTTCCACGAAAGTTTGTGGCCTTTCCAACACAGCATATCTTGGCATCCCGCCAGAAGTCCATTCTCCAAAACCCATTCCCTCCCCTCAAGAAACCCCCACCCCACCTAAACTAAATCCCCTGTACCTTCATCATAGTACACACAACACACATATATATATACAACCATATAATAACATTATTAATAACATATAGCAATAATAGCACATATCAATAATAACCACTACACACCTTAACCATGACCAAAGAACAGGCCCAAGTTCAATGTTTGCAAGCCCTATACCCGGGTTACCAATTACAAAACAAAAATCTATGAGTGAGGGTTACAGCCCACCACCAGGAACTGGAGACCATAGAGGCTCTCACCCTAGTCTACCGCACATCACCCTGACCCTCTCTAACAACACAAAAGAGAAAATCCTGTCCCTATAGCCCTACCAACCTCTCTCTACCTGCCCCTACCTGTCCCTCACTGACCCTCACTACCAACCTAATACTAACTACCTGTCCCTAAAGACTGTCCCTATCTGTCCCTCCCTGTCCCTACAGGTCTAACTGACCCTACAAAATAAAGATAAAAGGATAAAAAAGACTAACTCAACCCTATCACAGGCACACAGAACCTAACTCACCCTAGGGCACATTAAAGGAGAAACCCCTCTATAGAAGAGAGGCCCTCCCTGCACCCAGCCTCTCAAATTCCAGGGAGCGCACTTTTGCCAGGTCACCCAGGATGTTCCTAATCACCTCTTCCATGGGAGGACTTTCCACTGAGAAGACACTAGACACGTGCATTCCACGTGCAGAATCTGGTTACTAAACTAACTAAGAAAACAGTGCCCCGATCTCGGCCACCAAGGGACCTGAATGCCCCATAGGCCCACTCCGCATAGGAGAGGCCTGCCAGCCTGGGCCAGCCAATGGAAGCACCCACCCTGCTGTAGACCTCTGTATTAAAGGGACACCGAAGCAGGAAGTGCTCCATGCTTTCAAGCATGCCACCACACTCCTCGCGGGACAATCCCGGTCATCAGAGCTCCTGCACTTCAGGTTGTCCCACACATACAGCTTCCCATGGAAGCAGTGCCAAGCCAAGTCCAAAAAATTCAAGGGGATCCACTTAGAATTCAATAACCCGAGCCCCACCTCCAGATCCCGGCTTGGGCAATCCCTGAGCGCCAGGGGCTTCTGAAAGTGGGTCAACAGGACCCTATTGTCAAGAAACCTTCTTGACATGATCCTGATCTCCCACACTCCCAGACCCCACCGACGGATCACCTTCAGAACCGGGGTAACGTAAGCCGGAAGATGCCCATGAGGTGTACGAAGGTCCTTCACCTGCCCTCCTGTCTCCCATTCCTGGAAGAAAGGCCGAAACCACCCCCTACAGGAGAATACCCACGGAGGAGCCCTCTCTCACCAGAGGTTGGCGATGTTTGCCTTAAGAAAGGTGTTCACTAGAAACACCACTGGGTTGACCATACCCAACCCTCCTAGTCTCCTCTTGCGGTACGTGACCTCCCTCTTGATTAGGTTCAGCCTATTTCCCCATAATAATTGGAAAAACAGGCTGTAGACCTGTGTCCAAAGAGGCTCTGGAAAGATGCAGACACTGCCCAGATATATTAGCAAAGGAAGCAAATAGCCCTTGGCAAGACTAACCCTTTCCCTTAGAGTCAAGGACCAACCCTTCCACTGATCCACCTTCTGGGCGGCAATCTTAAGTCTGCCCTCCCAGTTTTGCTGGGGATAGTCCCCCGGGCCGAAACTGATGCCTAATATTTTTGCTGTGGCCTGAGGCCCTGGAAGGGTGTCCGGGAGATCAAAACTTGGATCTTCCCCTCCCAGCCAGAGACTCTCACACTTGTCCCGGTTGATCATGGACCCGGATGCCACCGAGTAGCGTTCAATCTCAGACATCACTCAATCCTCTCTTGAGGATACAAAAAGGGAAACGTCGTCAGCGTACGCCACTACCCTCAAGGCGGCCTCTGGCTCCGCCCGGTACATCCCGACTGCCACCAACGGTCCGCGCTCCATCCTCCTTAAAAGGGGGTCGATCGCGAACACATATAACAGTGGGCTCAGAGGACAGCCCTGGCGGACACCACACCTCACCTCAAAAGGGTATCCGACCCAACCGTTCACTAGCGGAAAAGTCTCTGCCCCATTGTATAAAACTCTCAACCAATCAACAAACCTCCCAGGCAGACCATACCTCAGAAGGACGGACCAGAGGTACTCATGGTTAACCCGGTCAAAGGCCTTTGCCTGGTCTAAGGACAGCAAGTACCCCTTCCAGTGACCTGCCCTGCCCTGCTCCACTGCCTCTCGGACACCGAGCACAGCACTAAATGTACTGCGGCCTGGAACAGAGCAGTGCTGGGCCCCCGAAAGGAGCCGGGGTGCAAACTTCACCAACCGATTAAAAAGCACCTTTGCCAGAACCTTTCGGTCCGTATTGAGAAGCGCTATGGGACGCCAATTCTCAATAAGGGACGAGTTTTTACCCTTTGACAGGATAATCAGGGCTGACTTCCTCATTGAACTGGGCAGAGTGTCCGAGGAGAGGCCCTCATTAAACACCTCAGTCAAGAGGGGGACCAAAAAGTCCCGAAAAGCCTTGTAGAACTCGGATGTTAAGCCATCCGGACAGGGCGACTTTTTGGGCCGTAGCCCATCAATCACCCGTCTCACTTCCTCTTCCCTGATTGCTTCTGCCAAAACATGAAGAGAGGGGTCATCCCCCAGCTCAGGGATGGTTTCAGCCAGGAAAGCCGACATCTCATCCCGATCAGGATCCCTCCTCCCCAAGAGGTGCGAGTAGAAGGATCTGACCACCTCCAGTGTTATGATTTGGTAGCTGAGGAGTGCAGGTAAAAAAGGCAATACACCAGAGCAGTTGGAATCTATGAGATTGCAGTACCCTGACTAACCACCACAACTAGAGGCAGCCGTGGAGCGTTCCTACGTTGGTCCTAGACGCCTCGTCACAGCCTGAGAAACTAACTATACCTAAAGATAGAAAGAGGAAAGCTATCTGCCCCGGAGCAGATCCCCAAAGAACATAGAAAGCCCCCAAACATGTAATGGCGGTTAGAAAAGAAGAAATACTGACACAGACAGAAAATAGTATGAGCAAACGTTGGGGCCCAAACTATCTAAATAGAAAAGGATAGGAAGGGCACTTACTGCAATCCCCAAAAACCCTGAAAAGCACCAACTCTACTAATTTCAAAAACACATGAGATTACACGACCTCTACCACCTAAATTAGTTCTCTGGTGTAACAAAATCAAAACAGCAGCCACTGAAAAAACTGGAAAAAGCAAATGTACAAAACATCAGTGGCTGAACTAAACTGAGAGGGCAAAAGCCCCCGGAGGGGACCCTGAAGGCCCCCACAGAAGTGCAGGACAAAATGCAAAAATCAAGCACAAAAACAAAAAGAAGAAAATGTCTTATCTGTTAGCAGGAGATGCAGACACGACACAGCAGGCTACAAAGGAAACAGGAATCAAGGATTGAGACCAGAACAATTGATCACCGGCAACCCTGATGGGAAGGCGATTCCCTTATATAAGACCAGTCAGTAACACCTGATTCCCAATCCTCACAATCTTCACTGGACAGTCCAGTACCGCTTGTAACCACCAGAGGAGCCTCTGCTCAGAACTCATCTCAAGTCCATTCACAACAGTATCCCCCCCTTGAGGAGGGGTCACCGAACCCTCACCTGAGCAACCAGGTCGGTCAGGATGAGTTCTATGATACGCACGGATGAGTCTCCTAGCATGAATGTCTGAAGCAAACACCCAAGAATTGTCTTCCTGACCATAACCTCTCCACTTAACCAAATACTGGAGTTTCCGTCTAGAAAAACGAGAATTCAATATTTTCTCAACCACAAACTCCATATTGCCCTCAACCAGAACAGGGTCAGGAGGCAAAGCAGTAGGAACCACTGGCTCAACAAACCTCTTTAACAAGGACTTGTGGAACACGTTATGGATCTTAAATGTCCCTGGAAGAAGCAAACGAAAAGAAACAGGATTAAGAATCTCCATGATCTTATAAGGTCCAATGGACCTAGGCTTAAATTTAGGAGATGCCACTCTCATAGGAATATTTTTTGAAGACAACCAGACCAAGTCCCCCACTTTAAACCGAGGACCATCAGTCCTATGCCGGTTAGCAAACCGCTGGGCCCTCTCCTGAGAGAGGGACAACCTCTCCACTACCTGGTCCCAAATCTGTTGCATACCTCCACAACAGAGTCAACACCTGGACAGGCAGAAGCCTCCGACTGTCCTGAAGAAATCGAGGGTGAAACCCAGAATTACAGAAAAATGGAGACATCAAAGTGGCAGAGCTAGCCCTATTATTAAGAGCAAACTCAGCCAAAGGCAAAAAAGAGACCCAGTCATCCTGATCAGCAGACACAAAGCATCTTAGATAAGTCTCCAATGTCTGGTTTGTTCTCTCAGTTTGACCATTGGTCTGAGGATGAAACACCGAGGAGAAAGACAACTGAACACCAAGCTTAGAACAAAAGGTCCTCCAAAATCTGGAAACAAACTGGACTCCTCTGTCAGACACAATGTTCTCAGGAATGCCGTGTAAACGAACCACGTGCTGAAGGAACAAAGGCATCAATTCAGAGGAGGAAGGCAACTTAGGTAATGGCACAAGATGTATCATCTTGGAAAACCTATCACAAATCACCCAGATGACGGTCATTCTCTGAGAAACAGGGAGGTCGGAAATTAAATCCATAGAGATATGGGTCCATGGTCTCTTGGGCACAGGCAATGGCATCAACAAACCACTAGAGCGAGAGCAAGGCTTGGAGCGAGAGCAAGTCCCGCAGGACTGCACAAATTCCCTGACATCACGAGACAAGGTATGCCACCAAAAGGACCGACTAACCAAGTCTCTGGTACCAAAAATTCCGGGATGACCGGCCAACGCGGAACAATGAATCTCAGACATCACACTCTTTTTCCACTGGTCCGGGACAAACAATTTCCCAACAGGGCAGCGCTCGGGCCTATCCTCCTGACACCCCTCCAGAGCCAGTCTCAAATTGGGCGAGATGGCGGAAAGAACTACACCTTCTTTCAAAATAACAGAAGGATCAGATATCTCAGGAGAGTCCGCAAGGAAACTCCTCGAGAGGGCATCCGCCTTAACATTCTTAGTGCCAGGAAGAAAGGAAACCACAAAATTAAAACGTGTGAAAAACAAGGCCCACCTGGCCTGTCTAGGATTAAGTCGCTTGGCAGATTCCAGATAAACCAGATTCTTATGGTCCGTAAGGACCACCACCTGATGTTTGGCTCCCTCCAGCCAATGTCTCCACTCTTCAAAAGCCCACTTCATGGCCAATAACTCCCGATTACCAACGTCATAATTACGTTCAGTAGAAGAAAATTTTCGAGAGAAAAAGGCACAAGGGTTACTTTTAGAGGTCTCTGGATCTCTTTGGGACAAAACGGCACCTGCCCCAATTTCAGAGGCATCAACCTCCACCTGAAATGGCAGAGAAACATCAGGCTGCCGTAGAACAGGAGCAGAAGTGAATCTCTGCTTAAGTTCCTGAAATGCAGAGACTGCCTCAGGAGGCCAATTCACCACATCAGAACCCTTTTTGGTCAAATCAGTTAATGGTTTAACAATAACCGAGAAATTACCAATAAATTTACGATAAAAATTGGCAAAACCCAAAAATCTTTGAAGAGCCTTTAATGAAGTAGGTTGGACCCAATCACAGATGGCCTGAACCTTGACCGGGTCCATTTCAATAACAGATAGGGACAAAATGAATCCCAAAAATGAGATCCTCTGTACGCCAAAAAGACACTTTGATCCCTTCACATACAGAGCATTCTCTCTCAAAATCTGGAATACAGTTCGAACATGTTTCACATGAGAGTCCCAGTCATTAGAAAAAATCAAGATATCATCCAAATAAACAATCAGAAATTTATCCACAAAATCCCTGAAAATGTCATTCATGAAGGACTGGAAGACAGAAGGAGCATTAGTGAGCCCAAAGGGCATCACAAGGTACTCAAAATGCCCCTCAGTGGTGTTAAATGCCGTCTTCCATTCATCCCCGTGCTTAATGCGAATAAGGTTATATGCCCCCCTGAGGTCAAGCTTGGTAAACCAAGTAGCGTCTTTCACCCTGGAAAACAGGTCAGAAATCAAGGGTAACGGATATTGATATTTCACAGTAATATTGTTCAAAAGACGATAATCAATACACGGCCTTAATGAACCATCCTTTTTGGCCACAAAGAAAAAAACGGCACCTAAGGGTGAAGAGGATGGTCTGATATGACCCTTCTCCAATGACTCCTTGATATAAGACCGCATAGCGTCATGTTCAGGTACAGACAAGTTAAAAAGGCGACCTTTAGGGAATTTACTACCAGGCACTAATTCAATAGCGCAGTCATAGCTCCTATGGGGAGGCAAGGATGCAGATTTACTTTCGCTAAACACATCAGAAAAATCAATCAAAAAGTCAGGAACATCCTGAGCCTGGGGGAGGCAGAAAAAACAGGAGTGTTTGTATTAACACATTGGCAGCCCCAACTGGTTACAGACACAGATTTCCAATCCAAAACAGGATTATGAGACTGTAACCAAGGGAAACCCAGCACGATAATGTCATGCAGATTATACAGAACCAAAAATTTGCAGCTCTCCTGATGATCAGGTTCAACCCTCATTATCACCTGAGTAGAGAACTGAGGTTTATTCTCAGCCAATGGGGTAGAATCGATCCCCAGTAGGGGAATAGACTTCTGTAGGGGTATCAAGGGAAACCCGCAACGTTTAGCAAAATCAAAATCCATCAGGTTAATAGCTGCTCCCGAATCAACGAAAGCCTGAGCAGAAAATGAGGACAGAGAGCATATCAGAGTAACAGTTAATAAAAACTTAGTCTGAACACTACCCAAGACAACTGAGCGTGCAAAACGTCTTTCCCGCTTAGGGCAGACTGAAATAGCATGAGAGGCATCACCACAGTAGAAACATAACTCATTGCGCTTTCGAAACTCATGACGCTGTGCCCCAGAAACCAGTCTATCACACTGCATGGGTCAGAAGCAGGTTCACAAGGCAACACCATTCCACGCATACTTCTCCGCTCACGCAAACGTCTGTCAACTTGAATCGCCAATGAACATAGAGGGGATAGGGAATCCCACCATAACATCCTTTACATTATCTGACAGACCCTTCCGAAAAAGGGCTGCCAAAGCGTCGTCATTCCATTTGGTCAGGACTGCCCACCTGCGGAATCTCTGTTAGTATAACTCAGCGTCATCAAGCCCCTGATTTAATGCCAACAAGGCTTTTTCAGCTTGATCAGTGACATTAGGCTCATCGTACAATAACCCCAAGGCCTGAAAAAATGCATCAACATCACTCAAAACAGGATCCCCAGGTGTCAGGGAAAAAGCCCAATCCTGAGGATCGCCGCGCAGGAGAGAGATGACAATTTGAACCTGCTGCGCTGCGTTCCCTGAGGACTTAGATTTTAAGGCAAAAAACAATTTACAATTATTTTTGAAATTCAGAAACTTGGCTCGATCCCCCAAAAACAAATCTGGCATGGGAATCCTAGGTTCCACAACAGGCAACCTAGCAAGATAGGTAGCCATACTCTGAACCTCAGTGGCAAGCTGATCCACACGGCCAGACAACTGTGCAAACTCCATTGAGAGAAAAAATCCTCCCCAGCACCCAGAGATACAGAGGGAAAAAAAAAAAATGCAACAAATAGAAAAATATCTCTGACAACTCTGACCACCTTTTTTTTTTCTTTCACAATATTTTTCCCTTCTGTGAGTACCATATAATTTTCAGTTTAGGCCGGTGATACTGTTATGATTTGGTAGCTGAGGAGTGCAGGTAAAAAAGGCAATACACCAGAGCAGTTGGAATCTATGAGATTGCAGTACCCTGACTAACCACCACAACTAGAGGCAGCCGTGGAGCATTCCTACGTTGGTCCTAGACGCCTCGTCACAGCCTGAGATACTAACTATACCTAAAGATAGAAAGAGGAAAGCTATCTGCCCCGGAGCAGATCCCCAAAGAACATAGAAAGCCCCCAAACATGTAATGGTGGTTAGACAAGAAGAAATACTGACACAGACAGAAAATAGTATGAGCAAACGTTGGGGCCCAAACTATCTAAATAGAAAAGGATAGGAAGGGCACTTACTGCAATCCCAAAAAACCCTGAAAAGCACCAACTCTACTAATTTCAAAAATACCTGAGATCACACGACCTCTACCACCTAAATTAGTTCTCTAGTGTAACAAAATCAAAACAGCAGTCACTGAAAAAACTGGAAAAAGCAAATGTACAAAACATCAATGGCTGAACTAAACTGAGAGGGCAAAATACCCCGGAGGGGACCCTGAAGGCCCCCACAGAAGTGCAGGACAAAATGCAAAAATCAAGCACAAAAAAAAAAGAAGAAAATGTCTTATCTGTTAGCAGGAGATGCAGACACGACACAGCAGGCTACAAAGGAAACAGGAATCAAGGATTGAGACCAGAACAATTGATCACCGGCAACCCTGATGGGAAGGCGACTCCCTTATATAAGACCAGTCAGTAACACCTGATTCCCAATCCTCACAATCTTCACTGGACAGTCCAGTACCGCTTGTAACCACCAGAGGGAGCCTCTGCTCAGAACTCATCTCAAGTCCATTCACAACACTCCAGGATCCCTGATTTGGATCTGTTCAGGGACCCCGTACTGTCGATCAGTCCTGTCACCATCTTACAATTCACTGACAACCTGCAGTTTCTGTAAGGGTCGGGCGAGCGGTGCCTCCCGAAATCCCTCTCAAAAACCAAGGATGTGTGCCTATCATACTGGCACCCCTTGAGCAAGGTCTTCACCCTGGAGATTTCCTCTCGGTCCCCTCCAGTCGAGACAAGCTGCTCGAGTTTCCTCCCCAGCTGCTGATACAGGCGGTACCTGTTCAGGCCCCTGAGGCTCGAGAGCTGACGGAAGAACCTTGCGACCCTTCTTTTGAAGATCTCCCACCACTCAGACTTACTGCTACAAAGACCCAAGAGAAGTACCTGGCTCTGAAGAAATTCCTCAAAGGACTGTCTTACTTCCGCTTCTTCCAGAAGGGACGAATTCAGCTTCCATAGGCCTCTCCCCATCCGGGAGTCTCTGTAACATTCAAAGTAAAGAAAATTAAACAGTGATTGGAGAACTCCACCTCAACAAAGGACACTGCAGAAGAGACGGCTTCCTCCTTTAAAAAAAACCTATCTATCCTAGACCTACTGCTTCCCCTATAAAAGGTGAAACCCTCGTGACCTGGGGTGTGCCGGATGTGGACATCCACCAGGCGAGCTTCGCTTACTATGCTATTCAAGGCTATGCTATCATAAGTCAGCCGGTCTCCGGGGCCTCCCCTATCATGGAGTCTGGTTATAGTATTAAAATCCTCACCGAAGACCACCTGCCGGCTCGTAAAAAGATAGGGCTTGAGCCTCAGGAAGAGACATTTACAGTCTCACTTAGATTGCGGGCCATAGATATTGATGAGCCGAAGCTCCTGTCCCCTCATGAAGACGTCAAGGACCAAACATCTCCCCATTTCTACTTCGATCACCTGTCTGCATTCCACCTCCGCGGTCTTAAAAAGGACCGCTACCCCGCTATACGGCTCTGCCGCAAGAGACCAGTATGAGGGCCCACTCCTCAATTCCCTCTTTGCTTTGTGGATGGACCCCAGCTCTGTTAGTCTGGTCTCCTGCAAAAATAAAATATCAGCCTCAACCCGGGTGAAAAAAATCAAAGGCCGTAAATCTAGCCATATCTGACTTTATGCTGGCGGCATTAATCGACGCCAGAGTCAATGGGGTAGGTTCCGCCATCATGGGTGATTGAGTTAGATGGCCTGTTTTTTTACCGTACCCCCAGATTTCCTCTCCCCCTCTGAGGAGGAGCCCGACTCACCCCTCCTCTTTAAAGACACCGAGGTGTCCATATCCTCCTTAGCAGCAGTGGACACCTCCTTGCCAGCACTAGATTCCTCGCCCCTGGACCCCGAGGTAGTCCCCCCCGCCAGAGGAGTGTGAATCCCCCGGAGGACGGACCTCGCCACTCCCTGAAGGCACCAAAGATGTTGCATCCGGCCCTCACCCCCGACCTCCGACAGAGCAGAGTCATCGAGGGCTTGGAACCGATTGGAGAGGGGATCAGAGGTGAGCCGGTGAGCCCTTCCGTAGGCACCCTAGCGGTCAGGGGGCGGCATTAGATTTTTTAGCCTTGTTCTTCTTCTTCCGCCTCTTACGGGTGACCTAGGTCACCACACAGGTGACACCTAATGTCACCACAGGCCGCGGCAAGATGACCTACCCCGCCACACAAGGCACACTTCTGCACCTTGCAGCCTGCGCTGAAGTGGCGGGGATCACCGCACCTGTGGCAGACCTTCAGTTGCCCCTGGTAGAAGATCTGGATTCTGTCCCTCCCCAGAAATGCTGAGGAGGGGATGTGGGTGACTGTACCTCCTGAAACCTTCAACTTTACCATGAAGGTCCAGCCCCCTGACCAAATGCCAAACTCGTCCCTATTTTTCTTAGGGACGTCCGTGACTTCCCCATAATGGGAAAGCCATGTCATGAAGTCAACCCCAGAGAGTGACTCGTTACTTGTCAGAACGGTCACCCTCCTTACACTATTTTGGCGAGACACTGCCTGAACGGCAAAGTCTCGCCAGCCGGGCTCCCCCTTTGCCAGTTCGAAATTTGACCAGAAAAGCTCTAAGCCCTCTGGCCGAACAAAACTGACATCGAAGAAGGAGGTGCCAAACAGATGAATCAGGGCAAAGATGTCCGTCGCCCTGAAGTCCATCCTCAGAAGGAGCTCCACAACCCTCGCTCTTGGCGGGCACGCTTCACTGCCCCTCCACCGAAGACGGACCACATTCCGCCTGGCCACCCCCTGCCCGGCTGTCGGGAGGGACCAAACCTTTTCCCCCTCCCTTTTATCTTGGAAGGCAGCCAGGCCGTATCTATCCAGCCAAAAGGCCAAGTCCACCTCTCTGCCCTCTACATTGATCGTCCGTTCTCCCTTTTTGAGGGCCTCCAGGAAACGGCGCCACAAGACGCCATCCTTGAGGTCCAGAGGCGAGGAAACCCCCTGACCAGACCCTGAGGCTCCAGCCACCACCACCGAATAACTCAGAGGACCGGTGGCCAGAGGGGCAGATGGACCGGCCCCCTCCCCCCTCCTTCCAGAACCATCAGACACCCCATTCACACTTACCACCCCATTCACACTTGCCACTTTAGACACACTGTTTTCTCAACCGCAGACACTTCCATATCCACACCCTCCTCATCCACTCCATTATCAGTCACCCCACTCTCACTCACATGCACACTGGGGTCAATATTATTGTGCCTCACTTTTTGGGTATTATAGATCTTACCACACTGCTACTGCCATCTATTGGTGGCATCTTCTCTGCCGGGGGGTTCGGCTGCTGGCCCTTTAAGACCTGTGCTGCCATTTGCTTTCAGTAGCACTTCCTCCACAGCATTCACAGAGCCTTCTCTCCCACTGGCAGAGATTAAGCCAGGAGCAGTCCTGCATCCAGCTCCATCCTGGTTCGTCGCCGGCGCCCCCACTGCAGGTAAGCCCCCAGATTCAGGGGACCCGGCCAGGCATGTGCCCTTGCTGTTGTCTGCTGCAGCTGCAGTTTCTGCTTCACTGCTGATTTTTATCATTTTTTTTCCTTTTGCTGGGAAGCCACGCCCCCAGCCTCCAGCTTCACAATGCTGCCGTCCAGAGCTGCACCCACATGAGCGGCGGGTGCCGAGGAGGCCATGCCCCCCGAGACCGGCCGCAGCAGAACCCCCTGAGCCGACCCGGAGCCGGGTCCACCCCAGGGCCCCCCCCGGCGGTACCAGTCTCCCGGGGCACAGCGCCCCCCACCACCACACCCTGGGCCACAAACAGCTTGGGCACAGCAACTCCAGCGACCGGCCCCAGGGTAGGCCACTCCCCCTTAGCATCTACCGACGGCGGGGCCCCCAGCCCAGACTTCACCGCAGACCCCGCCAGGGGAGCTGACCCCACCAGTTGTTTCTTATGAGCCGGCTCTGCCGTAGCCGCAGGCCCCGCCCCCTTCATTTTACTGGGTGCCTGGGACCCCAGAAGCGATCCAGTAATGGATCCGTAAGTGGGGGATCCAGACACCACAGCGCTCACCGCCGGTGAGGCTGCCACTCTCTTGCCCACCATTTGGCCGCCCTCCACACCATGCTCCATATTAGACACACCACTACCCCCTCCGTTACCACAAACAGAGGCGGTGCCCTGCGTATCATGGCCTGCAATCTCCCCGCTCCCTTGCTGCGGACCCACAACAGAGCCCGAGCCGGGTGGGTAGCGGGTGCCGCACAGCGGGACCGGGAGGCCCCAGAGAGGGGGACATACACAAACTTCTGGACACAAGATGTTTTCTTTACTTTCTTCTTAGCTTTTCTCTTCATCCCCCTCCTGGTTGCCTCGTCATCGCAGATCTCATCCCTGAACCTCAGCTGGTTAAACCGGACCGGGACTCGATCTGCCAGATCTGCTGCATGATGAGGCAGTCCCCCCTCACTACTACCACCATCCTCATCCTCCCCCTCGCACTCGCTGCCCTCTGAAGAGCCAGAATCTGGCGGGAGAGCCACTTGCTCGGGGGCTATCCCGCTGTGCGACGCCTGAAGATCTCTTACCAGGCCACCAGGCGGTGGGTAGGGCATGACCTCCTCCTCGCATTCCTCCTGAGGGGCTCTGTGGCCCCTCAGGAGCCCCTCTGGTCATGGCTCTGAACCGGTCGTCATTCTCCAACTTTTCGCGGAAGGGCCCGCTGCCGGCCAGGATCTCGCACCTCCGGCTTGCCAGGTCTTCTATGGATCTCTGGATCTTTCTGACCGTGGCGGATAGCTTGGCCTTCTTATTGCCGGAGGCCCTGTTGGACCTCTCCTTAGCTACCCTCAACTCCCCCAGAGGGATCTTAGCTTCCTTGAGGCGTCCTCATACTCACAGAGGTTCGCATGGACACGGGAACCATAGACCATGGTGGATTCCTTTGCCATCTTGGTGCCTCACTTTAGGGGCCCCGCTGCAGCACCCCTGCTAGTACTCGGCCTACCTCCGGTGATGGAGCCGCCGCTCTCATGGCTCGGAGGTACTGCGGGTCCTCATGATGGATCTTTGGCCAGATCTTGTGACCCTAGCCGGATTGGGAGTCCTCCCACCCCCCGCCGGCTTGAACCGGGAGGTGGGAGCTGGGGGCCCAGCCCCCGAGGCCAGTCCCAAGATGAGCCTTCTTTCTCGGGAAGGTGGCAGACAAAAAGTCCTGGATGGAAAAACTTCACCTCCCTTCCCGAGCAGTACACACAGGCACCACACTCAGACCGCATGGCAAGCTCCGCCCCTTCCTGTGGGATGATCCAGAGCTGCACTCACTATTCTGCTGGTGCAGTCACTGTGTGCATACATTACATTACTGATCCTGAGTTATATCCTGAATTATACTCCAGAGCTGCAGTCACTATTCTGCTGGCTCAATCACTCGACCTGACTCGACCTGAAAAAAGGGAAAGTCGTTCATCTCTACTCAACCTAATAAAATTCTGTGAAACCCCTAAGGATTCATGAATATCACCACATATCTAGATTGTTTAAGCAACTGAGGAGCTCTCTAAATGCGACATGGTGTCAGCTATCTTTTCCAGACAATTTTGTATTCCAAAAGTCAAATGGTGCTGTTCATTTTTTCCCTTCAATATTCCATTAATTCATGTGAAGCACCTGAAGGGTTAATAAACTACTTGAATGTGATTTTGAGCACCTTGATTTGTGCAGTTTTTAGAATGGTGTCACATCTGAGAAATTAGAAATTGCTGATCAACTTTAAACCCCTCTAAATTTGCAACAACAAAAAAGTGTTTCAAAGATGGTGTTGATGTAAAGTAGGCATGTGGGAAATGTTTTCATGAACTATTTTGTGCGACATAACTCTCTGGTTTAAGGGCATAAAAATTGTGAAACTTAAATTTCCAATATTTTCATAAATAAATGCATGTTATATCGAACAAATTTTGTAACTATCATCAAGTACAATATGTCATATTGCCTCATAGAGTGACACTGGTCAGGGTTGAAAAAATTGGCCTGTTCATGAAGGCGAAAACGTGCTCTGGCACCAAAGATTTAATGCATTCTAAGGGCCCCGTCTCACATAGCGACACACCAGCGATCCCGACAACGATCAGGATCTCTGGAGTGTCGCTACATGATCGCTGCTGAGCTGCCAAACAGGCAGCTCAGGCAGCGATCAGGACAGCGACACTGCGAGTAACGTCGCCTAGTTACCCACAGTGTACGTTGGATACCAGCTCCCTGATGCAGGGAGCTAGTAACCAAGGTACATGTCGGGTTTCCAGGCGCTGCGCGGTGCCTGGAAACCCAACGTGTACTTGGTTACCATCTCCCCTGCAGAAGCGCGCTGGTATCCAAGGTACACGTTGGGTTTCCAGGCACAGCCCCGCGCCTGGAAACCCAATGTTTACCTTGGTTACCAGGAGATTGCTGGTCTCCTGCCTGTCACATGCAGCGATGCGTGCTGGCCAGCAGGAGACCAACGATCAAAAAAAGTCCTGGCATTTCTGACACGACCAGCGATTCACAGCAGGGGCCTGATCGCTGGTACGTGTCAGACATAGCGAGATCGCTGCTGAGATCGCTGTTTAGCAGCGATCTCGGTAGCGATCTCGCTATGTGAGACGGGGCCCTTATACAAAATGTTTGAAAGAAAAGGATATTTTTTTAAGATCTTCTGTAAATAGAGGCTGCAAAACGTTGTGGACTTCTTCAGAGTCTTCATTTACACCGTCAGTAGCCACCAAATGGCACAAAATTGTAGAGAAGATTTGCATGTGTGTGTGCGCTTGCATATCCTGACTGCTTGCCCTGGAAATTTTACTATTTAGGCGTGTGGACACTGAGGCTTTCCGCAACCTAATGGCGGTGGCCTACCGCAGTACTCGATCCCCAGCCTCCACTATCTTTCTCGATCCCCAGCCTCCACTGCATGTGTGGGGTGCACGCATCACAGAAAGCTAAGCATCATAGAAGACAAGCATCGAGTAAACGGCAGTTATCCATGGCAAGGAATTAACATTCATCTTCTCTCTTCACACAGGTATGAACTGCATTCACTGGAAGCAATCAGCTGAAAGATACAATCCCATCTCTGCTATCTGTGTTGCATGCTGCTATTTATCCTATTGGTATGAACTGCATTCACTGAAGCAATCAGCTGAATGATACAATCCATCTCTGCTATCTGTGTTGCATGCTGCTATTTATCCTATTGGTATGAACTGCATTCACTGGAAGCAATCAGCTGAATGATACAATCCCATCTCTGCTATCTGTGTTGCATGCTGCTATTTATCCTATTGGTATGAACTGCATTCACTGGAAGCAATCAGCTGAATGATACAATCCCATCTCTGCTATCTGTGTTGCATGCTGCTATTTATCCTATTGGTATGAACTCCATTCTCTGTTGCTGCAAGCAGCTATAACCATCTGCAACATGTTTAATGGCCTGGTAAAGCTTTAGTATATTCATCTTAGCATGTTTAATACTTACTGCTTCATATCCGTATTGCCCTCTTAGACTTATCAGTGGAAGGTGCAGCTATGATGTTGCAGATCTAGGCATTATCTTTAACCACCCCCGGGTGTGCCCCATCTGCCAATTATCCAAACAGCTCACAATCCCACTCTCCTAACCTGTGTTGGGCTAATATTAGGGTAGTCTAAGGTGCACGCAGTTGGGTTGACGCATCACAGAAAGCTAAGCATCATAGAAGACAAGCATCGATAAACCGGCAGATTAAATCCATCTGGACACCATGAAGCTCACTGAATTAATCCATCTCGCATCTTGCATGCTCTTACCACTATAGGTAGCTTAACTCATGTAATCTGGCATCGTTTTTGGAGAACTGCATTAATCAGCTGAATGATACATATCTCTGATGTGTCATGGCTACTGATGCTGCTGACTCCATTGGATGCTCATCATGGAAGCAACAGCTGAATGATAAGTCCCAGTCCCAGTATCTGATGTTGATGCGCTATATCCATGGTATGACTGCATTCACTGGCAGCATCAGCGAATGTGACAATCCCACTCTGGCTAATCTGTGTTGCATGAGCATTATCCAAGGTGAGCACGTTGGGTAGCAGCATCCCCTGAAACTATGCTATGACAGACTTTGGTTCGTCACTGAAGCAGTATGCGGGCAAGGAACAACTCATCTCTGCATCTCTGCAGACAGCTATTACAGTCACTTGCTGTAGGAAGCATCAGCTGGAAACCCATCTTGTTCTGGATTGCATGTTGCACATTGTAGGACTCCATAGCTGAATGATGACAATCCCATCTCAATGCTAATCTGTAGTTTTAGATCTTGCTGCTATTTAACTAAATGTTTGAACTGCATAGTTTATCTGGAAGCAATCACTGAATGATAGAGCATCTTGCATCTGTGTTGCTGCTCGCTATCTCTACCTATTGGTATAACTTTACTGGAAGCATTCACGCAATGGGGTAGCAATCCCACTCTGCTATCTTGTTGCATGCCGCTATCATCCTATGGTTGAACGCATTCACTGAAGCAATCAGCTATGATACAATCCATCCTGTATCTGTGTTGCATGCGTATTAAATCCTATTGGTATGAACTGCATTCACTGGAAGCAATCAGCTGAATGATACAATCCCATCTCTGCTATCTGTGTTGCATGCTGCTATTTATCCTATTGGTATGAACTGCATTCACTGAAGCAATCAGCTGAATGATACAACCCATCTCTGCTATCTGTGTTGCATGTGCTATTATCTATTGGTATGAACTGCATTCACTGGAAGCAATCAGCTGAATGATACAATCCCATCTCTGCTATCTGTGTTGCATGCTGCTATTTATCCTATTGGTATGAACTGCATTCACTGGAAGCAATCAGCTGAATGATACAATCCCATCTCTGCTATCTGTGTGCATGCTGCTATTTATCTATTGGTATGAACCCATGTTAGTGCTGCAACACTGAAACTGCAATCATAGAAGGCTGGTAAAGCAGTATATCATCAGCATCTGTATCTTCTGCTTCATACGTGTATTGTAATCTTCATGGAAGTGCTGAATGATAACCATTTGCATCTAGGCATGAGCATTTATCCATTGTGTGCTGCACACTGAAGCAACAGCTAACAATCCCATCTCTGCTATCTGTGTTGCATGTGCTATTTATCCTATGGTAAGACCCATACGTCGAATGCTGCCAAGCATGCTTAACCATCTGCAACATAGTTAATGTGCATGTAAAGCTTTAGTATATATTCATCTTAGCACTGTTTAATACTACTGCTTCATATCCTGTGATTTGCCTCGTAATCTTATCATGGAAGTGCTAAAGCATATGATGTTGCCAGTCTGAGCCTATTGATCATTATAACCACCCCCTGTGTGCTGGCCCAGCTGCCAATTATCCTAACGCTCAAATCCCACTCTCCTAACCCTGTAGTGTGGCTATATTTTAGGAGTAGTCTAAGGGTGCACGCATGTGTGGGTGCACGCATCACCAGAAAGTAATGCATCATGAAGACAAGCATCGATAAACGGCAGTTATTCCATGGAAGAATTTAACATTCATCTTCTCTCTTTCACATGGTATGAACTGCATTCACTGGAAGCAATCAGCTGAATGATACAATCCCATCTCTGCTATCTGTGTTGCATGCTGCTATTTATCCTATTGGTATGAACTGCATTCACTGGAAGCAATCAGCTGAATGATACAATCCCATCTCTGCTATCTGTGTTGCATGCTGCTATTTATCCTATTGGTATGAACTCCATACGTCTAGTTGCTGCCAAGCACTGCTTAACCATCTTCTAACATAGTTTAATGTGCCTGGTAAGCTTTAGTATAATTCATCTAGCACTGTTTAATACTTACTGCTTCATATCCTGTGATTTGGCCCTCTGTAGATCTTATCAGGTGGAAGTGCTAAAGCATATAGATTTGCCAGTCTAGGCCATTGATCATTTAACCACCCTGGAAGCAATCAGCTGAATGATACAATCCCATCTCTGCTATCTGTGTTGCTGCTCATTTACCTATTGGTATGAATTGCATTCACTGAAGCAATCAGCTGAATGATACAATCCCATCTCTGCTATTGTGTTGCATGCTGCTATTTATCCTATTGTATAACTGCATTCACTGAAGCAATCACTGAATGATACAATCCCATCTCTGCTATCTGTGTTGCATGCTGCTATTTATCCTATTGGTATGAACTGCATTCACTGGAAGCAATCAGCTGAATGATACAATCCCATCTCTGCTATCTGTGTTGCATGCTGCTATTTATCCTATTGGTATGAACTGCATTCACTGGAAGCAATCAGCTGAATGATACAATCCCATCTCTGCTATCTGTGTTGCATGCTGCTATTTATCCTATTGGTATGAACTCCATACGTCTAGTTGCTGCCAAGCACTGCTTAACCATCTTGCAACATAGTTTAATGTGCCTGGTAAAGCTTTAGTATAATTCATCTTAGCACTGTTTAATACTTACTGCTTCATATCCTGTGATTTGGCCCTCTGTAGATCTTATCAGGTGGAAGGTGCTGAAGCATATAGATGTTGCCAGGTCTAGGCCATTATCATTTAACCACCCCCTGGTGTGCTGGCCCCAGCTGCCAAATTATCCCAAACCAGCTCCCACAATCCCACTCTCCTAACCCTGTAGTGTGGGCTATATATTTAGGAGTAGTCTAAGGGTGCACGCATGTGTGGGGTGCACGCATCACAGAAAGCTAAGCATCATAGAAGACAAGCATCGAGTAAACGGCAGTTATCCATGGCAAGGAATTAACATTCATCTTCTCTCTTCACACAGGTATGAACTGCATTCACTGGAAGCAATCAGCTGAATGATACAATCCCATCTCTGCTATCTGTGTTGCATGCTGCTATTTATCCTATTGGTATGAACTGCATTCACTGGAAGCAATCAGCTGAATGATACAATCCCATCTCTGCTATATGTGTTGCATGCTGCTATTTATCCTATTGATATGAACTCCATACTCTAGTTGCTGCCAAGCACTGATTAATAGTGTTGAGCGATACGATAATGTAAATATCGGCTATCGGCCGATATTAGCTCTATCGCCTTTCGATAATTCGTTTCGATATTTTTCGTCTTATCGAATACCGGAATCGGATTTGTCACTGTCACTGTCTGGTTCCGTCGGTCGGGTCTGTCACTGTCAGTGTCCGTCGTCGGGTCTGTCAGGAGTCAGCGGCACTTACCTGGCAGAAATCTCCGGCGGTCACGTCCTGGACTGCTTCATGGCCGCCATCCTCTTCTCCCCGGCGGTCACATGCAGTTTCTCCTCGATAACTGCAGTGACTGCTGGTAATCCCGCCGTAAAGCAGTCAGTCCGATGACGTCACCGCCGGGGAAGCAGGTAATCAGCTGTGCTGCGTCGCGATGACAGGCTCTGCCTGTCATTGCGATGTAGCAGAGCTGGATCGTCGTGGACTGTCGTTATGGACTGCGTCGGACAGGTGGTATACTGTTGGTTTGTTTTTTTTCTTTTTTACAGGAGATCGATGGCGTCGCAGGAAGAGAGTACAATAAAAGAAATGAAAACTGTGTTGTCTCTTTTATTTCATTAAAATACTTTTTTTTGCTTTGTCTTTTTTTATGCATTTAATAACTTTGGGATTAATAATGGATCGGTGTCTTATTGACGCCTCTCCATTATTAACCGGGCTTATTGTCACCGTGCAATCAACAGTGACATTAACCCCTTATTACCCCGCTTGCCACCGCTACAGGGCAAGTGGGAAGAGCCGGGTAAAGTGCCACAATTGGCACATCTTTTGATGCGCCAAATGTGGGGCTGCTGTACCTGGTATTATCAGGCTGTTTAGGGCCAAAATCCATGGGCCCTTTAAGTCTTTTAATACCAGGCCGCAGCAGTCTGCATTTTTCTTGGCTGGTTAAAAAAATAGGGGAGAAAAACCCAAGGACCATTGGTTTTGGCGGGAATTAAGCCGGGGGTTTGTCTGAAGATATACCAGGTTTTTGGGGATCCGTGAAGCCCGGGAAAAGGGGAAGCGGCCCCCCTCCAAAAAAAGTTTTTTGGCCCTTTTCCCCCTTCCGGAAGGCCAACTTCATTGCTAGAAACTCCCTGTCCCCGGGGGAAAAATTTCCCCTTCCGCTGGTGGGGAAGGCGGGAAAAAAAGGAACCCATGGATGTTTCCAAACCGGGGCACCCTTTTTGGGGAAAAGGACTGCTCCAGCTCCAAGGGACGAGGCACCACCCCTTTTAAAAAGGGTTTTTCAACTTTCGGGGCGTTTGTAGAAGGGGGAGCTTGCGAAAGGGGGATTTAAATTAGACGTGAACCCTTGGAAAAACCTCTTCAGCCCCCAAAAGGGGGGTTTTTTTTTTGCTCCCTTTTTGGTGGGGGCAACCAGGGAGCAAAAAAAATTGAAAAAGTGAGGGAAAAAAGGCGTTTTAGAAATTTAATAAACCCCCATAAAGCCCCTGCCCCCGGTTTAGAAAGGGGGTTTTTCCCAGTCCATCACCCCCCGGGAAAATTTTTTTGGGGCAGGATCCATACCAAAACCCTTGGGGGAGATGATATACCCCGGGGAAAAGGGTAAGGCCTTCCTGCTAAAACACACTTTTTCCCCAAAATTTTGCTAGGGGGAAATTTGCCCGTAGGAGGTCGAAGACCCCCAAACATCTCCCCCGGGGGGAAATTTAAAATTTTGGGGGAAAAGATGAGAATATCATCCAGATAGAAAACGATTTAGGTGGAGAGCATACCCCCGGAAAAATTCTTTAAACCAAAGTTTGGGGAAGAGGGAGGGGGCTTTACGGGACCCCAAAGGGGGAAACACCAGTTTCATAGTGCCCGCCCCTGGTTTTAAAAGCCGTCTTCCATTGCCCCCCCTCACGGATGCGAATCGGGTTATAGGCACCCCCCCGATTAATTTCGTAAATACCCTTGCCCCTCGAAAGCCTATAAATACTCAGAAACCCTTGGCAATGGGTATTTATTCTTAACAGTGATGTTAAAAAACCCCCTGAAATCAAATTATGGGAATAATTCCCATTCTTCTTCTGCACGAAGAAAAACCCCCCCCTTGAAAGGTGACACTGACTTCCAAATAAATCTCTCGCCGGGTTCTCCTGGAAGTTTTGGGGACATAGCCTCCGCCCCGGGGAGAGAAAGGGGAAAACCCCGCCCCCGAGGAGGTTCTGCCCCAGGAAAAGGGGTCAATGGGACGTAAAAAGGGACGGTGAGGGGGAAAAGGGATTCTGCAGTTTTTTGGAGAATATGTTGCATATGCCCAAATATTTAATTTTGGGAAGAAAATAAAATCTGGGGGCATCTCTGTGTGGCCCCCCTAAATGCTTTCCCTCAAAAACTCCCTTTCCTACCTTTTCCCCCCCCCAATTCCCCCCAGATTTCCCACTAAAAGTGGGGGGAAGGGAAAGGGAAAGGGGGGATCCAAACAAAGTTTCTCGTCAAATTCCTTGGGGAAAAACAAAAAAGTGATTAATCTCTTGAGGGGAAGGGACATTGAAAAACCGTAAAAGGGGAGGGTCTATGGTAAATTGTGAAGGCAGTTTGGGCCCCAAATCACTACTGGGAACAGTCAGGGTTTTGGCGACACCCCAAGGATGAGTGGCGGAGAGCAAAGGTAAAGACATAAATTTTTCCTTTCGCCCAAAAAAAAAAAATCCACCCCAAAGGGGGACTGAAAAAGTGGTTTTGACCCAAAAATTTGATTGTCCCCCTAAAGGACAATTTGGAGGCTTTACTGCTGTGCCCAATGAACCCCTCAAGGGTTTTCAACGGGGCCCGTTTCCCGACCGCCGGGGGACTTTTGTTAGCATAACCCCCTTTTTTTGGGCGGGCTTTAAAGGGTTCACAGAAAAACTCGAGCAGCCCGGGGATTTAGGTTCATCGAGAAACTCCATGGCCTGGGGGGAAATTTCAACCCCTTTAAAAGAATTTTTCCAGGGGTTGGCGAAGGGGGGGCCCCACCCGGAAAACCTCTCCCCTACACGGGGCCCCCTCCCAACCCCCGCTCTTTAAAAACCAAAGGGCGATGGGGTAGATGGAAAATAGCTCCTCCAGTGTGGCAGGAATCCCCCTGGTGGAAAAAGGCATCCTTCACATGGTTGCCCTCCCCTCCGTACACGGGTATAAAAGGGCTTTTCTGGGCCAAAACCCGCTCGAGTCCGGGGTCCCAATTTTGGGCGGGAAACTGGCTGACCATGGATGAACCCGGGTGATAGCCCCAATTGAAAGCCCTTCGTGGGTGCACGATGTCCTAAAAAACCCTGGGTTTAAAAGTGTCCAAGAAGAAGGAGCACTCTGCACCAAACGATCCGCGCCCCCCCATAAAAAGGGGTTTCCCAATCCCAAAGGGCCCCGCTCCCACAAAAGGGATTGATAAAAAACCCCCTTTCCCCCCGCCCGGGGTTTAAAGGAGCCAAAAAGTCTAGAAAAAAAAATTTATTTGGAAACTGGGCTGACGAAACCCCCACTTTGTTTTCGGGCACCCCCGGGAAACTTGGTTTTGGAAGTTGGGGGGCGGGGAAAAGTGGAGCCGGGGTAGTAGAGGACAAATGGCGGCGGCCACACTACGCCGAAAACCCCGACTTTCGGTTAAAAACCACAGCTGAAAGTCGTGCGCTCTAGATCGCCAACCCACCTTTCCCGTGCTGGGTATACCGTGAGACGCTGGTCGTCCGCCATTTTACCCCCAGACCCCGGCGTTTAAATTAAATTTTAGGGTGGCGGGGAAAGCACAAAAAAAAATAAAAATAATAAGTGCGTTGCAGCCGGGGTCCCCGGGGCAGGCGAAGCCCGCTGGCCCCCCGGCAAAAAGGCGAAAAAGCAAACCTTTATCCCCCCAGGGGCGCCAACATTAAAAGCCCTAAGCGTGTGGCCCAAAAAGGGCGACCCCTGTTATTCCCCGAGCCCTAAAGGGGGACCGCAATGCTATATTGGGGATGTTGGGGCAACTCAATAGACACAAAAAGAGGGCAAAGAAAAAACCTTTGGGCGTGACAACGTTGAAAGTGAAACCCCTTTTTACGTCCCCTGGCCGCTTTAAAAAAAACCCCTGGTTCCCGTAAGCTTCAATACACAGTTAAGTGCTAAGCGAAAATAAAGCGGATCATTGGGGCTAATGTCCTTAGCGGGGGTCCCCCCCAATTTTAAAAACTCTGAAACCAACCCTAAAATACGGAATCAAACCCCTCACCGGTTATCCCGGTAATCAGGGCTCTAGGACACCGACCCTGCCCAGCCCCATACCAAACTCCTCCCGATTAAGTCGGTTTTTAGTGGTTTATTTCACCCGGGCCCTATCCACACTACACATGCCACAGGGCGCATAGCTAAATATTGAATTAGCGCAGGGGGCCCCACCCCTGCCCCCTTTTTTAAAGCAACACACGACCTTCGGGAACAAGACCAATAGAAGCTGTTCAAACCACACTTACTACATCCCCTTCCCCGGGGGCCCCAATGGGAGCCCTGCACCCCAACTGTGACCCGATCCAATGAAGATCTCCCTTGGCATGTCAAGGGGAAAAACGCAAATTTTGTTCCAAAGACACTGCCCCACACGGGTTTAAAATTTGCAATCAAGAAAGGCAGCAGAAAGTCACCACAGTAGGGGAGTGGGCAAACGCCGGCCCATCTCTGTGAGCGGCTCCCTGGGCCAGATGAAGGAGCACAACATACACGTCACCCCCCGATTTTCCCCCCCTGACACAGACGCCACCGACGTCTGTCCGCATCCCAACATCATGTCCCCTCTCTATCTAAAAATTTAAACCCCTCCAAAACTGACTTCTTCTCTCCCCCCGTCTACAAAAACCCCAAATCTAAAATTTCCCCCCCCGGGGGGGCCCCATAAAAAAAACCCCCCCGGAAAGGGGGGTCGCTGTCGGGGGGATTTTTTAACCAATCTCCCCCTTCACCCCCCCTATACAATCTTTTGGGGCCCGTTTTTTTCTCCTACCCCAAGGAAATTTTCTAGAATCCCCCCTTTTTTCACCATGGAAAAAAAAAAAAACCCCCCCACGAGATTGATCCCCTCCCCCTGGACTAAGAAACCCCCTTTTTCTTGGCCCCCCCCTTTCCGACATCCCCTCTCCATCCCCCCCTTTAAAAATGCAGCACCGGGGGGAATCCCGCAATGGGGATCGGACCCCGTCCCCTCTTCGCCAGCCCCTTAACGGGGGCCCCCCCTTTAATTATGGGGCCCCAATTTTAAAAAAAGGGGTTCTACCCCAAAGCTCTACACAGTGCGAAACCCCCCTACATCTCCCCCCTATTTTACTATTGCCCAAACCCCGTCTGCTGCGCCTGCAAACCCCTTCAAAAAAAACCCCTCTGCACCTTTCCTCCCTTTCCCCTTTTCCCGACTCAAAACTTCCCCCCGGGGCCCCCCAACCCTCTGGAATGCTCTCCCCCAAAAAAATAGGACTATCCACTTTTTGATTTTTTCAGGCGTTTCCCTCAAAACCATTTGTTCAGACCCCAAATCAATTCACTAAAAAAAGTCATTAGTGAAATTTGTGTGTGTACCCATTCACATCTCCATCCCCCCTCACTCCCTCAAAAGGTAAACACATTGTAAATACCCTTTTTTAAAAAAACCACATGATTTTTGTATCCCCCACTTTTTTGTAATTGAAAGCTCTAAACGGGGGGCGGCTTATTTTGTTAAAAAATTATTGTTTGTTAATTTGTTATTTAAATGTTGTGTTCTGAAATTTTTAAAAATTTAAAAGCGTTCGAATATTTTTGGCGCAATAAAAAAAGTTTTTATTTTTTTATTATTATTATCTTTGGGGGTTTTTCCCATCCTCCCCTACCCCGCTTTTTCCCCATAACACACAAATCCCCTGACCAACGCAGTTATAGTTTCAGCACAGAAAACCCCTATAGAAGGACGTTGCGATATAACCTTCATATGCCTCAAAAAACTATCCCCCTCCACAGCAACCCCACATGAAAGCGCAACCTTGGTATTAGGGGGAAAAACAGATAACAGGCAGAAAATATTTTTTGTTTTGGGTTGCGCAGGAAGGCCCGGGAAGGGGAAATTAACCCCTCCCTAATCCTTCGTGTAAAACCCCCCCTTTTAACCAGAAAACCCCCTACACAAATGCGGGGGGGGAAAAGTATATTAAAGAAAAGAATAAATAGAGTACCCCCGGGGGGGATATTGGTTTTGGGTTTTTTGCAGAAAAAATGTAAGTCAAATAAACTCTCCCTATACCCTAATGCATTACTACCCTTCTCCATAGCACCCCAAAAAAAAAATTCAACTAACATTTTATTAAATAGAGTAGTGTACCCCCTGAAAAGGATTTGGGGGGTTAAAAAATTGTGAGGCAAGGATTTAGGAAAAAACTAAAGCCCTAAAAAGGCCCCCCAAATTTCAAATTTTTTTTCTCCATCATCCTTTTTTCCTCTTACAGGGGGGCAAGCAAAAGGACAAAGTTACAGTGATGAACAAGGGGGAGGGCTAGTCACATCACAATCAGCCAGCCCCCAAAATGGCTCTCTCACCCCCTTTTTTTGGTATGCAACCCCCACATTTTTGGGGGCTAAAAAACACCAAAACATTGCAGGGGGGGAAATTCAAGCATGTTTAGAGTCCCCCTGTTATTTGGTAAAAACAACCATATCAAAAACCGATCCCTTTTGTTAGTATTGGCAATGCCAAGCATTTTTTCTTTTCCTTAAAATTTCAGCTCTTTGCATTTTAAAAATTCTGGGAAACATCTGCTGAGCTGTAATTGCACACTGGAAGAAGGGGTAAAAAAAGCAGCACCAGAGAAAACGCTAAAAACACACCAAATTTGGGGCTCAAAGCGAGATTTCAATGTTTAACTCTTGAAGATCAAATTTAATATCTCTGCAATTTATTATGCAGGTAAAAAAGAAAAGATGTAAATCAGAAGAGTCAGTTTTTCTTTAAAAGGGGTTTGACTCAATTTTTTAGATTTTTTTTAAATATCTACACATCTAAAAAAAAAGGGTTTTGGGGAAAACCCCCCAATCAGCATTTAACTTGTTCTGAATCTACCACAATCACCCCCACCCCCCCCCGATAGCAAAAATGTTTTTTTTTTGGGGAATTACTATCACAAACTTTTAAAACAGCATGAAAAATATAGCAAAAAAAATAAATTTTTTTAAATAAATTATAAAATACAAAAATCATTTGAACCTAAAACTTTTTAAAACCCCACTGTATTGAATTTTTTTTTTAAAAAAAAGGGAAAAATTTAACTTTTTTTTTTACTTTACCATCCCTGGTGATCCCAAATATGTTTTTTTATTTTTAGATTTTAAAAATTTTTTAAAAGGGGAAAAAAAGGGTTTTAAAATTTTTTTTTTTTTACTTTTTTTCATTTTTAATTTTTTTGGTAAATTTTCAGTTTTTTTAAATTTTAATTTAAAAAATATTTTTTACGGGGGAAATTTTTTCAAGACCATACAGATGGAGAAAAAGGGGGTTTTTTTAGACTTGGGAAAAGAAACCATTAACGCCCCCAAACAAAAGGGGGGGAAAAAGGACCAATGTGGGAAAAGGGAGCTTCCTCTATCCTGAGAAATAGATGCCGTGATAACAAAAAGGGGGCTCATACTCAAAAAATCGAAAAACTTGGAGAATCTCGCACATCAATACCCGGCACTGCCGCTGGGTCTGATTAGCGTTTAGGGGGCAAAAAAAAACATGCCTGAATGCTTCAAACCAAATGCCGCCGCAGTGGCCCCCTATTGAGTGCCCGAAAAAAAAAAAAAACCGTCTGAGTTTTTTTTTAGTAGTATGGCCCCAGTCACAGATTTTGTGGTTAAAAATTTTGCTCTAAAGGGGGTTTTGGTTTGGGTGGGGGCCCAAAAAGGGTTTGGGTGTCTTGAAAATAAAAAAAAATTTGTCATACTTGCAGAAAGAAACGTTATTTTTTAGCTCAAATCCATCCCTGTTTCATTCCATACAAAAAACCATTTTTTTTGCACAGTTTTAAAGTTTAGAAGATCATTTACAATTTTTTTTTCCTATATTAATTTAAATGCAGTGTTTTTTTAAAAAATCAATGCTTTTAAAGTGGCCTTTTTTTTTGGGAAATTTTTTTTTTGGGCTGGAAGGTCTTATTCCCCCATGGAAGATTTTTCGCATGCTTTTTTTTTTTTCACCCCCAGCCCGTCCATGTAAAAAAAAATTTCTCAGCTGCTCTGCCCCCCGGACTAAAATTGAATTTTTTCCGTTCATGGCTTTTTTTTTTTCCCAAACATAGCACTAGGGGGGAAAAAAATTTTTTGGGGATGAATAAAAAGTAACTTTTTGTGAATAGCTGGATGCATCTGACTGGGGGGGCCCCCCCTTTGGTTTGAAAAAGGGGAATGAACGAATTTTGCCTTTAGCTGGCCGAAAGTAGGAAAAAAGTGGGGTGAGTTCCCCCCACCTTGCCGGTTATCAAATTTTTTTTCCCCTTTTGGGGGTTTCTTCTGCACCGAATTTCCTGCTCCCCCAGATAATGTTGCTTTTTTTTTTTTTCCCCTGTTGATTTTCTCTGCGGGGTTTTCAGCTTGCAGTGGGCTTCACCCCGCCCCCCTTTTGGGGGGGGGCTCTGCAATTGTGCTCCTTTTTTTTTCTGCATTTTTTCTTTGCCCTTTTACTTTTTATTTGCTGAAAGCTTTTTTACACAGAGATCTGGGTTTTGTGGGTGAGATCGTGTGATCTTAGGTTTTTTTTGGGGGTCAGAATTTGGTATTTTTTTTAGGTTTTGTTGGGGGGATCCCAAATTTTTTTCCCTACTTTTCTTTCTAGACAATTGAGCCCCCCTTTGGATCTCTTTTCTGTCTGTGTCCCTGCTTTTTTTTTCTAACCCCATTACATGTTTTGGGGGGCCTTTTTTTGGGGGTCTGCTCCGGGGGAGATAGCTTTTATCTTTTGCCTTTAGGGGGAGTTTTCTCTCAGGCTGTGTGAGGGGCTAGGATCCCGTTGGAAAGCTCCCGGCTACTTCTGTTTTTGGGGTTTGTTCCCGTTACTGCAATCCAAAGGTTTTCCCGGGCCCCTTGGGTATTTTCCCCCCCTTTTCTATTTTTTTCTATTTTTTCCTCCCTTACCGAAAAATAACATAAACCCGGGCCCCAAAAAAATGAAAAAATTTTTTGGTACTCCAAAAGAAGGGGGGGAAAAAAATAATAAAAGGAAAAATTTTTTTTGTTGCCTTTTTTTTTCCCCCCCTTTTTTTTGGGGCCGGGGGGGGAAATTTTTTTTTTTCTCAATGGGGGTTTTCACGTTTTGGGGCCCGGGGGGTCGCTTGCCCCGGGGGTTGGAGATTGCTACCTATCTTTGGGTTGCCGGGGTTTTGGAAAACCCCCGGGTCCCCCTGCCCGAAATTTTTTTTTTGGGATCAAACTAAATTTTTGAATTTCAAAAATAATTGTAAGTTGTTTTTTTCCTTTTAAAACCCAATTTCCCCAGGGACGCTTGGGACAGCAGGTTCAAATTGTCATTTCCCCCCGCCCGGGCGAAACCCCCAGGGTTTGGGTTTTTTTCCCCGACACCTGGGGGTCCTGTTTTGAATGATATTGTGTTTTTTTCATTTTTTGGGGGTTGTTGTACGATGAACCTAATGTCACTGATAAAGCTAAAAAGATTTTTTGCATTAAATGGGTCTGCAGACCTGAGTACTGTCAAAAATTTTAAAAAAGGGGGCATCTGCCCCAAGGGCCCATCAGAAAAAAAAAGGGACGTTATGGGGGGTTTTCCCCTTTTCCCCCCTTTTTGGGCTCAATGATTTTTTTTCCCTTTGGGCTTTTTAAATTGAAAACGTTTTTCGTGAGCGCAGGGGGATGCGTGGCAGTGTTCCCCTTTTGGCGCTCCCGATCATGCGGTGAGGGGAGTGCTTGGGGCCCCCTGTCATGATTTTTGAAGCGCAAGGGGGTTTTTGTTTTTTACTGTGCTGACGTTTCCCCCCTGCTATTTTTTTTTTTTCCCAAAAGGGGGGAAAACTTTTTTCACGCTCAGTTTTTTGGGGGATGTTCAACTAAATTTCGGACTGAAACCCCCAAAATTTTCCCCCTTTCCCCCCTTTCCCTCTCGGGGTTTTTTTAAAATTTGGGGGCACAAAAAACCCGATGGTTTTTTGACTCTCCCCAAAATTGGGGGTTTTCCCCCTGACCCCCCCCCCGGGAAAATCTTTTCCCCCCACTGGGCATTGATTTCCCCTTTTGGGGGGAAAAAAACCCCAGTTTTCAAACCCGGTGATAAGAGGGGGGGGCCCGATCTCGGAGAGTTGCAAATTTCTGGGGCTGAAATCTCATGCATTATTGACATTTTTCCCTTTGGGTTTTTAAGCCCTCGTTTTTGATTGGAAAAAATTTTTTTTTCCATTTGGGGGGTCCCAAAATTTTTAATACGACACCCTGTTTTTTCTGCCTCCCCCCCTCTCGGGGTGCCCCCGACTTTTGACTGATTTTTCAAATGTTTTTGAAAGAAAAACTGCATTTTTTCCTCCTCACGGGGGCATGTTTTCACTTTTGGTTTAGTGCCAGGTGTAGATTTCCAAGGGGGCCCCTTTTTTAATTTATCTGCTGAACACCAGCATGCGATTTATAAAAAAAATCTTTGGGGGAAGGGTCATATCGACCCTCCTCTTCCCCTTTTTGGGCCCGGGTTTTTTTTTTGGGGCCCAAAAAGGGGGTTTTTACCCCTGTTTTTATTTTCGCCTCCTGAATAAGATCCTGTTAAATATAAATCCTTACCTTTGATTTCTGACCAATTTTTTCCCAAATGAAAAGTCTAGTTTTTTTAAACCTAGTTTTACCTCGGGGGGAAAAAAACCCCTATGTTTTTAAAAACGGGTTAGATTTGGTAGCTGGGGAGGGAGGCAAAAATGGCAAAACACCGGGGTTTGGGAAAACTAGGGGTTCAGTACCCTGCCCAAACCACCCCAACTAAAGGCCCCCGGGGGCTTTCCCCTTTTTGGGGCCCAGCCCGCCTCCACGCCGAAAAGGTTAACTACACCTAAAGAAGAAAGGGGAAAAACTTCTGCCCCGGACAGACCCCCAAAAAACATAGGAACCCCCCCAAAAATGTAATGGTGGTGACAAGGGGGAAAAAACCAGCCAAGCAGAAAATAGTATGAGCAACGAGGGGGGGCCCAAAAATTTCCCGACAAAAAAAGGGTGGGGAAAGGGCACTTCTGCAATCCAAAAAAAAAAAAAAAAAAATACCAACTTACTAATTGCAAAAACACCTGAGATCCACACCCTTCCCCCAAAACCAAAATTTTTTTTCCCTTGGGGTGAACAAAACAACTGCAGCCACGAAAAAACAAAAACCCAAAAATAAAAAAATAACATGGCCAGAAGAAAAAAAGGGGGAGCCCCCCCCCCGGGGGGGGGGGGGGGAAACCTGGAAACCCCCAAAAAAAAATTGCAGAGAAATTGCAAAAGGTAAGCAAAAAACAAAAAACAAAATATTTTCAGAGGGGGGGGTAAAAGGGGGCAAGACCCGAATTTTTCCCCAATGAACCGGGAAAACCCATTTGAGACAAAACAATTGATCCCCGGGGAAACCCCAAGGGGGGAAACCCCTCCCTTTAAAAAGCCACTCTGAAATTCCCTGTTTCCCAATCCTCATTGGGGGGTTTTAAAGTACTGTTTTTTAACCCAAACCCAAGGGGGAGCTTCGCTAAAAATTTAAAAATTTCTAACACATTCACAACAGTCCCCCCCCCCTTGAGGGGGGCCCACCGCCCCCTTTTTGGGCAACAGGCCCGGGGCGGGGGAGCTCTGTGATACGCAGGGAAACATCCCCTAGCAGGTTTCCCAAAAAGCAAACCCCCAAAAATTGTCCCCCCGCCCCATAACCTCCCACTTAACAAATAGGGGGTTTTTCCCTCTAAAAAACGAAATCCAATATTTCCAACCCCATACTCCAGATTGCCCTAACCAAACGGGTTTCAGGGGGCCCCCATGGGAAAAACCCCGGGGTCGACAAACCTTTCAAAAAAGGACTTGGGGAACACTTTAAAGGGTTTTAAAAATGTCCCGGGAAAAAAAGAAAACCCAAAGGGAAAAAGTTTAAAATCCCCCTGATTTAAAAAGGGCCCCAAAAAACCCCAGGCTTAAACTTAGGAGATGCTACTCCAAGGGAATTTTTTTGGGGAAACCAGACCAATTCCCCCCCCAAAAAACCGAGGCCATCACCCCCTTTGGGTGGAAAACCCCCGGGGGGCCCCCTCCAGAGAGGGAAACCCACCCCTCCCCGGCCCCAAAAACTGTGAAAAGCTCCACAACAGAGTAAAAAACCGGGGCAACAGACCTCCGTTTTCCCCGAAGAAAACGGGGGGGAAAACCCCCAAAAATTTCAGAAAAATGGAGACATCAAAGGGGCAGAGCTACCCCCATTAAAAAGAGCAAACCCCACCCAAAAAGGCAAAAAAAGAGACCCGTCATCTTGATCAGCAGACACAAACCCTCTCAGATAAGTCTCCCAATTCTGGTTTTTTCTCTCATTTGTCCTTTGGGGTTTGGGAGGATAAAACCCCGGGGAAAAAAGAAAATTTTAACACCAATTTAAAAAAAAAAATCCCCAAAATCGGGGAAAAAAAAGGGAAACTCCCCTGTCAGACACAATTTTCTGGGGGAAAACCCCTGAAACCCCAAACCCCCGTGCTGAAGGAACAAAGGCCCCAATTTTGAGTGGGAAAAGGCAATTAGAATGGCACAAAATTTTTCTTTTTGGGAAAAAACCCTCAAAAAAAACCCCCCGATAACGGTC